>JBBBDQ010000798.1:135000-199948 GCA_037127315.1 Ascarosepion bandense
AAGATTGCAATTCCACAGGCGGAAAGTGCGAGAAAAGAAGCTGGCAGAGTAGAAGTTGCGGTTACATTTCATTGGTTTCACTATAAAACAGTGGGGCCCAGTTGCTAGTCTAGTAGCTCCAGTAAACTCATGCAGAACGGGTACCAGTGAGGTAAGCTCGTCGCAGCAGAGGCCGTGAAAGTATTTGTAAAAGAGACATTTTTTTAAAATCGTGTCACCCCAAGCAAGGCATTCCACTGCCACTATAGCACAGTGGGTTACATAGAGGGATTGGGTATAGGAAATGTCAGAAGGAGGGTGATAGACGAATTAGAATGTACATAGGGAGAGAGTTGGAAAGAGTGGGTGTGAGTTAGTGTGTTAGGAGGTGTCTATTGACCTTACATTTAAACTCTGGAGGTTGTAGCCGTCGGGGAAGCAAGCATGCGGTAGGGAATTTCACAGGCGGGCAGTGCGAGGAAAGAAGCTGTTGGAGTAGAAACTGCGGTTACATTTCATCGGTTTCACTGGAAAAGGGTGGGACCTAGTTGCCAATCTAGTATCTCGTGCAAATTCACATCTAGGAGGATTTAAGTTCGTCAGAGCAGAAGCCATGAAAGTATTTATAGAAGAGGCACAGGGAAGCCACGTCACGCCGGTGAGAGAGATACTGCAGGCGGTCAGCCAAGTCGGTATCATTCACATTACAGATTCTTCGCTGTATTTTGTCAAGAACCCCGAGAAGAATAGAAGGGGCACCCGACCAGATGTGGCAGCAGTACTCAATTCACAGGCGGATGGTGGATTTATATAATTGCAGGATAGATTCAGGCGGAAATATATATAGAAGAGAATGCTGGACCATTTTATCAAAGATGGAAAAGAATCGAGGCAGTATATGGAATACAGTTCTACATATGAGTTTGGACTAAACATGTGAGTAACGACGAAGTCTTAGAGACAAAGTAAACAAAAAATATACTTATACGCGTAGGTCAGAAAAAATACAGTTGACATTTATAGTGCAAATAATGAGGAAAGACGGATCGGAAAATTTGATGTACACAACACACATTGAAGACAAGAGAAAAGCAGCGCATAACCTACCGATCAAGTTAGCAGAAGAGAGATTAGAAGGTAAAAAGACAAAAGGCAGGAAAGTGTGAAGGAGCCTGACACATAGAAAAATGGGGAAGATAAAAAAAACATGGTATAAAACGAAAAGAAAAGATTTGAAAATTTGTAGTTGACTTCTGCCTTTTCTAAAAAAAAGTATTTCTTCGTAACTGTTCGAATGAACTTTCAGCTATGGTACCTGGACTTTATAAAAATAAGCACAGCACTAAGTTGAATTCATTGCATTCACTTACGCGTAAATAGCCTTGGGAAAGGTATTAATCCGTCTCTTCCTTCCAGTTATGGGTTAAATAACAGGACAGATTGGGTTCTATAGCCTTGGCTGGCAACCAGTCTACCGCAGAAAGCAATGGCAACCTACTGCGGGATAATCTTCTGCGCAGTCAGTCATGTCTCTTTCGAGACATGATCGCCCAAGCGTGTTTCACGTATGGCACTTAACTGACTGACTAGATTGGCAACGAGGTCAGATGAATTCTGTTTAATGGCAATATTTATGAGAGTCATTATAAGCTAAAATAAAGAAGAGATACGATTCCAAATAACGCAAATATTATAGATATGTAAGCAATTTAAGAATTAGAAAACGTAAAACAGGTAATGGGAAGACTGAATATTATTAATTTGTGATTCTACAGAAAACTGAAAATTTAATAAAAGGTCATTAGTAAAAAGAGGGGACTAAAATGCCAACTAGAAGTCAGAAAGAAATTAAGCAGGTTGTTGTGAAGGAGTTTTTCGCACTGAAGATTATAATCGGGCTACGTCGATTGCTAATCGACTTAACGTACCCAAAATGTTAGGAACTTGGTAATCTTCCTCTGAAAGCTGACTCCTTAGTATTCGGCTAACTGCCGACTAATATCAACTGCCTAGTGGTTCTACTGAACTCCAATAGAACTCTAAAAACTCATATGAACTTCCCAAGTGCTTCTCAAGAACGTCTTTTTAACTCTTATTAATATAGGAGGGAGAGTCCATTATCTGCGGAATAGGTGTGTTTCACCATAACACAGGTCAATAAAATTTAATAACCTGGTAAGTGTTTTATCAGTGCGACACTGAGACAAAGTAATTTATTTTTGGTTGGTGGTATTATTCCTAAGCTAAAAATTATGTGAATCTGACAATGTTTTGTACAGGTATTATTTTGTGTTTTTATCATTGGTGTATTGCAACAAATAAATTGTTTATTTTACAACATTGTAAAAATATCTGCTCATCTTAATTTTCGGCAAACTATACCATATATCAGTCAGTTAAGATTCATACATTATATAAGCTTGGGCGATGATGTCTCGAAATACACTGCACTGCCTGTGCAGAAGATTTTCCCACAGTAGGTTGCCATTATTTTCTTCGGCAGACTGTTTGCCAATCAAGGCTATAGAACCGAATATGTCCTGCTAAATATTAAGTTCCATATATTGCGAGAAAGGCGACGGATTCATAGCTTTTTCTAATGATATTCGCACGTATGTGAATACAACTGGAATTCGAACTCGGATCTTCGATTAATCATTCAGTGCCGATATCCACTGCACCACAACGCTCATACCGTATATACACGAGTATACTGCGACCTTTACTATCAGTTTGTTACGCAAAGTATTAACGTTCGTACTATACACAGGTACTTTTTGTAAGAGTTTAAAAATTCCGAGTTTCCTGTGAACGGTTTCCCTATTCACCAGTAACTTGCTTGATGATAAAAATTCAGGGGGCGCACTATATATTAAGTCGACTTATATACGAGTATATATGGTAAGTATACTTTTCTCTTTTCTATTTTTCTCAGCTCGGATTTTTGAGAGGAAAATTCAAACATTTCCATTACGGGATCGCATCATCCACAGGTACTTTTTTGTAAGAAGATAAAAGTTATAAAATTTCGGTGAAAGTTTGGACTATACACATATAAAAATTTTCTGGGGTTGTTAAAATTTTAAAAAAAATTTCGTGTTCGCTCTATACATGAAGTCGGCTTGTACACCTGTATATAGGATGCAATCAATAAATTGTTATCTGAATTAGCACATATCAGAACACTGGCATCTCATTTGAACAGATACATTAACCAAAATTACACAAAAATATTTTGAAGTAGTAAAGAGTACATTTATTCAATAAAATCGCCATTTGCTTCGTCCACGGCCTGCACACGACTATGGAATCTCCTGAATCTCTTCTGGACGGTCTCCTTGATTAAGTTGGCGAATGCTGTCATAATCCTTGCTTTCAGTTCATCTTTGGTTTTACAAGGAGTTTTGCTGGTCTTTCGCTTAACTGCTCCCCATATATAATAAATCAAGGGGCTTGAAGTCTGGGTACTAAGATGACCAGATATAATGGGTGATGTGGTGGTAGAAATTGATTGACAGCAATGCCTGTGTTTGCAAATAGTACGCTAGGATTTTGTTGGGTTTCATACATTTCTTTTGTAGATAATTCTCGCATGTGTATAGGCCTCTCCTGCATATAAGTGAAGAAAGAAATCTGAATTAAGTTTTCTAGTTTTATCAAAGTCTTAGGGTAATGCCACAAGAAAAATGTTCATCTTTGTCTCTTCTTTCTGGGTGGAGCTTAGACCTTTTAGAACAACACTCATATCTAAGTACTAACATGGTGACGGATTGAAAGAAATAACCAATAGCCTCAAACTAGACAGGCTTTAAAAATAAATTTTTACAAAACAATAATTAAATCAACGAAATATATATAGAGTTTCTTGGGGATGATGCCAGATTTCGATAGTCAAATCGGTCATCATTACCTCGAAATAGTATTCTACAGAAATCATACAACCTTGGAACATTATTTTACTATTTTACCTTCTGTATTGATATACGTAAATCTTTGGCCTGGAATAACTCAAGTGCACACATTATATACAATTTAAATAATTCGAGCTTACAAGCCAATACAACAAGACTAGAAGCGCTTGCAACAGTTGTAAAAAGAAAGAAAAGAAACTTTGAACAAATAAAAGTTTACCAAAACAAACAAATACTTGCCATTATTTTGAGGTTGGATATACGGCGAGTACTATCCCAGGAGCGTTGTTAGCAAACCAATAGAACAGATAAAACAAAAACTATCAATGATCAGATGAGCTGTAAGAACTGACAAACATTTTAATAAAGGCAGTGCACCAATAAATTCACCGTGAAGAAAGAGAGTAATAAACCTATTCACTACGTTCCAACGAAGAAACAAATTGCAACTCACATGTATAGCGTGAAAGTGGTAAGCTCTCTTGAACTGAATCGTAATGTTACAATAAAAGATATGTATATCAGTATTGATGTGAGAGTCATGACGAAGAGACTAATAAACCTATTCACTACTTTCCAACGAAGAAAGAAATTGCAACTCACATGTATAGCGTGAAAGTGGTAAGCTCTCTTGAACTGAATCGTAATGTTACAATAAAAGATATGTATATCAGTACTGATGTGAGAGTCATGACGAAGAGACTAATAAACCTATTCACTACGTTCCAACGAAGAAACAAATTGCAACTCACATGTATAGCGTGAAAGTGGTAAGCTCTCTTGAACTGAATCGTAATGTTACAATAAAAGATATGTATATCAGTACTGATGTGAGAGTCATGACGAAGAGACTAATA
The DNA here is from genome assembly GCA_037127315.1 of Ascarosepion bandense. Lineage (NCBI taxonomy): Eukaryota > Metazoa > Mollusca > Cephalopoda > Sepiida > Sepiidae > Ascarosepion > Ascarosepion bandense. The sequence continues at coordinate 139,748 of JBBBDQ010000798.1, forward strand.
AACCTATTCACTACTTTTCAACGAAGAAAGAAATTGCAACTCACATGTATAGCGTGAAAGTGGTAAGCTCTCTTGAACTGAATCGTAATGTTACAATAAAAGATATGTATATCAGTACTGATGTGAGAGCCATGAAGAACAGACTAATAAACCTATTCACTACTTTCCAACGAAGAAACAAATTGCAACTCACATGTATAGCGTGAAAGTGGTAAGCTCTCTTGAACTGAATCGTAATGTTACAATAAAAGATATGTATATCAGTACTGATGTGAGTGTCATGAAGAACAGACTATTAAACCTATTCACTACTTTCCAACGAAGAAAGAAATTGCAACTCACATGTACAGCGTGAAAGTGGTAAGCTCTCTTGAACTGAATCTTAATTTTACAATAAAAGATATTTATATCAGTACTGATGTGAGAGTCATGAAGAACAGACTAATAAACCTATTCACTACTTTCCAACGAAGAAACAAATTGCAACTCACATGTATAGCGTGAAAGTGGTAAGCTCTCTTGAACTGAATCTTAATTTTACAATAAAAGATATTTATATCAGTACTGATGTGAGAGTCATGAAGAACAGACTAATAAACCTATTCACTACTTTCCAACGAAGAAACAAATTGCAACTCACATGTATAGCGTGAAAGTGGTAAGCTCTCTTGAACTGAATCGTAATGTTACAATAAAAGATATGTATATCAGTACTGATGTGAGAGTCATGAAGAACAGACTAATAAACCTATTCACTACGTTCCAACGAAGAAACAAATTGCAACTCACATGTATAGCGTGAAAGTGGTAAGCTCTTTTGAACTGAATCGTAATGTTACAATAAAAGATATGTATATCAGTACTGATGTGAGAGTCATGACGAAGAGACTAATAAACCTATTCACTACTTTCCAACGAAGAAACAAATTGCAACTCACATGTATAGCGTGAAAATAGTAAGCTCTCTTGAACTGAATCTTAATTTTACAATAAAAGATATGTATATCAGTACTGATGTGAGAGTCATGACGAAGAGACTAATAAACCTATTCACTACTTTCCAACGAAGAAACAAATTGCAACTCACATGTATAGCGTGAAAGTGGTAAGCTCTCTTGAACTGAATCGTAATGTTACAATAAAAGATATGTATATCAGTACTGATGTGAGAGTCATGACGAAGAGACTAATAAACCTATTCACTATGTTCCAACGAAGAAACAAATTGCAACTCACATGTATAGCGTGAAAGTGGTAAGCTCTCTTGAACTGAATCGTAATGTTACAATAAAAGATATGTATATCAGTACTGATGTGAGAGTCATGACGAAGAGACTAATAAACCTATTCACTACTTTTCAACGAAGAAACAAATTGCAACTCACATGTATAGCGTGAAAGTGGTAAGCTCTCTTGAACTGAATCGTAATGTTACAATAAAAGATATGTATATCAGTACTGATGTGAGAGTCATGACGAAGAGACTAATAAACCTATTCACTATGTTCCAACGAAGAAACAAATTGCAACTCACATGTATAGCGTGAAAGTGGTAAGCTCTCTTGAACTGAATCGTAATGTTACAATAAAAGATATGTATATCAGTACTGATGTGAGAGTCATGACGAAGAGACTAATAAACCTATTCACTACTTTTCAACGAAGAAAGAAATTGCAACTCACATGTATAGCGTGAAAGTGGTAAGCTCTCTTGAACTGAATCGTAATGTTACAATAAAAGATATGTATATCAGTACTGATGTGAGAGCCATGAAGAACAGACTAATAAACCTATTCACTACTTTCCAACGAAGAAACAAATTGCAACTCACATGTATAGCGTGAAAGTGGTAAGCTCTCTTGAACTGAATCGTAATGTTACAATAAAAGATATGTATATCAGTACTGATGTGAGTGTCATGAAGAACAGACTATTAAACCTATTCACTACTTTCCAACGAAGAAAGAAATTGCAACTCACATGTACAGCGTGAAAGTGGTAAGCTCTCTTGAACTGAATCTTAATTTTACAATAAAAGATATTTATATCAGTACTGATGTGAGAGTCATGAAGAACAGACTAATAAACCTATTCACTACTTTCCAACGAAGAAACAAATTGCAACTCACATGTATAGCGTGAAAGTGGTAATCTCTCTTGAACTGAATCTTAATTTTACAATAAAAGATATGTATATCAGTACTGATGTGAGAGTCATGAAGAACAGACTAATAAACCTATTCACTACGTTCCAACGAAGAAACAAATTGCAACTCACATGTATAGCGTGAAAGTGGTAAGCTCTTTTGAACTGAATCGTAATGTTACAATAAAAGATATGTATATCAGTACTGATGTGAGAGTCATGACGAAGAGACTAATAAACCTATTCACTACTTTCCAACGAAGAAACAAATTGCAACTCACATGTATAGCGTGAAAATAGTAAGCTCTCTTGAACTGAATCTTAATTTTACAATAAAAGATATGTATATCAGTACTGATGTGAGAGTCATGACGAAGAGACTAATAAACCTATTCACTACTTTCCAACGAAGAAACAAATTGCAACTCACATGTATAGCGTGAAAATAGTAAGCTCTCTTGAACTGAATCTTAATTTTACAATAAAAGATATGTATATCAGTACTGATGTGAGAGTCATGACGAAGAGACTAATAAACCTATTCACTACGTTCCAACGAAGAAACAAATTGCAACTCACATGTATAGCGTGAAAATAGTAAGCTCTCTTGAACTGAATCTTAATTTTACAATAAAAGATATGTATATCAGTACTGATGTGAGAGTCATGACGAAGAAACTAATAAACCTATTCACTACGTTCCAACGAAGAAACAAATTGCAACTCACATGTATAGCGTGAAAGTGGTAAGCTCTCTTGAACTGAATCTTAATTTTACAATAAAAGATATGCATATCAGTACCGATGTGAGAGTCATAATTTGCCAAAATAAACAAGAAATGGGATTCGAAATAACGCATAAATATTAGGAATATGTAAGAAATTTCGGAATTAGAAAACGTAAAACAGGAAATAGGAAGAACAGGAAATAGAATATTACTAATTTGTGATTCTACATAAGATTAAAAATTGAATATAAGGTCATCAGTAAAAAGAGTAGACCAAAATGCCAACTACAAATCAGGAATACTGAAATAACGCAGGTACAGAATTAAATTGTCTGGTAAGTGTTCTAACGGAAAATACGACGCTGAGAACCGAAGGCATATTGGTATGGCCAAGGATGCATTCTAAATCTTGTGTAGATTAGTGAGAGACAGGAAAATTTCGCTGGAAACAAAGATGAGAGTACCGGATGTTTGTTTTTCAATATGGCAGTGAATGCTGGTTAATCTCATCAAAGATGAATAAAAGACTTGAAGCAACTGGAATGTGGTTCTACAGAAACATGATGAAAATACCATGGAAAGAAGTTGTTTGGAGAGATTTAAAACGAAAACGAAAATTTTACTTAGCAGGAAGAAAAGACACCTGAAGTTTCTGTGAGATGTAATGAGGAAGCAGCGCTTGGAGAATCTAATACTCACAGGAAAGATAGAGTGAAGGAAAGAGAGACAGAGGAAATAACCGCAAGACATTCTTGATGGGTTTGCACAAATCGATGGCAGATAAGTGTTTGTGGGGAGTAAAAAGAGAAAGGGTGTTAAGAGCTACAAGTGATAGGGAGATGTGGAAGGCCATGATCGCCTACGTCCTGATTAGACACGGCATATAGAAGAAGATGGAACAAGATGAAAAAAGTATTACACAATCACATATATGCAAGCTTAGAGAACAAATGAAACAGAAGAATGATTAATATTAGATAAAGACAAGATGTATTTTAATGACTTGGAAACACTGACAGCGTTAATCTGATGACACCGGAAGAGAGACATTTCCAAAATAGATATATAATTACTCCTACCAGAATACTTCTTATTTATGTCTGTGTCCCTTCAGGGTGTAGGCGGGCAGGAACTTCTACTTGACCCTCTCTGTTTTCGGTTGAAATATTTGTTCTCTTAGTATCTCTCACAAACTCCGCTCTATCGTCCATTTTCTCAAGCCTATCAAACATGTCTTGCGCTAGCTTTCCGTGTCTCTCCTTCCTTCAGTCTCTCCTGTGAGTATTAGCTTCTTTAGACCATCTTTCCTTATTACGCGTCCCAAGAGACTCAGTTAACTATTCCTAATGTTAAGTATTAGTTTTCTTCTTCTGCTTCAAGTCTCTCCTATATCCTTGAGAAATTGTCTAACATTAACTGCCATACAGACGGATAGATATCACATAGCAGTCCAGCACTCTTTTTTTTGTTTCCAATGAGATTTTCTTATCTCTCAGTACTCTAGTTAACTTTTGAAATGCGTCCTTGGCCATGCAAATACTGTAAATGAATAAGATAAAATTTATAACACGCTAAAAATATCAGAAACACAAATGAAACCAACAAACAATTATCCAAGGATTAATTTATTCAAATACCGATACAAAAATTTGTGAACTCTATATCTCAAGATCTATAAAACAAAAAAAAAATGAATGAATAAAGTATTGAGAAAAGTCAGAGTTCATATTGATAATGTCAAACATGATAGCAATGAACATAGGGAAATCAAATGTAATAGAAGGTAGGGGGAATCTTAAATATTGAAAATTTGTAAAAAATACTAGTATCTCACCGGAAAAGTGAAGAATCTGTAAAACTTTAAAACCTACATTTTACAATGGAATAAGCTACAAGAAGCTTTTGGCAAGTATAAATACAATACGGGTGATAAAAATAACAAACAAAAAAAACCAAAAGAAGATGAATTGTTCAAAGTCCTTAAATATTATACATTTGAGACCTGCTATCAATCAATTCCGGATGTTAGTTTTTAGTTTTTCTTGATATAACAATACAAATGTAGGCAAAACTTATAGGATAATGAAGGTTTTATTAGCATTATAACGAGGTTCTGACATTTTTCGGCCCAACCAAGATGTTTTTTTTTACAATATTTACACTGTTGTCCTCATTTTATTACCATTTTTACGACGTGTCGGTCGTTGTACGCCTTCTTCAGGTGTAATGAATTTTGAACCGAACCCTTTATTTTGATTGCGCGTGTACATAATTTTTATTTAATGGCATCCGGAAGTGATATCGCACATGAATGAGAATAATATACCCCAGTGATTGAAATAAATGTTTCGGTTCAAAATTCTTAGCACTCTAAGAAGGCCGGAGCATGAAACGGCTAAAACATTATCAAAAGAACAATGAAGATGAAAAGAAGAGTCCGAACAGTGTAAATGATGTAAATACAACCCCATCACAGAAGTATAGACAAACACCATGATGTTTGTTGTTTCGACCTTTATATTGACTGTTAGCCGTTTACGGGATGTGCGTTGTGGTGCAGACTCTGAAATAAAAAGATCGGTGAGCCGAGTTCGAATTCCAGTTGAATCCGTTGCATTCACTTACACTCAAATATCCTTGAGAAAGGTATTAATTCATCGCTTCTCCCTCCAGGTATGTGTTAAATAGCTGGAGAGATTGGGTTCTATAGCCTTGGCTAGCAACTAGTCCAATCCAAAAAGTAATGGAAAATCTTCTGCTCAGTCAGTCATGTCTATTTCGAGACATGATCGCCTAAGCATGTATCACATATGGCACTTAATTGACTAATGGCGTTTTTTGCTAATTCCCTTGAGAGAAAGTGGAAGATCACGTTGCGACCAACATCAAACGCGAGAAAGAGAAAGCCAACGAAATTATGTTTTTGTATCAAAACAAGAAAAATAGCATTTCTTTTCACTAATCGATGTTTAGATAGAGCAAATCATATCCGAGGCGCATTTTAAGCAACAGCTGACACTGATTCATTTTTCAAGTTATGTTGTCGTCGACATATCGTACATAACATACGTTCCTTTTCTTGCAAGAAATGATTTCCTCTTTTTTCTTCACCCTCTCCACTCGACCCCATGCTCACACTGATGACAACCAGAGGCAAGCCTTGTTCTTCTCAAAATAGCAACTACCGTCTTCTCTTCCAATGGATTGTCTCCTAAAGGGTCATCAGACGTATTTCCACGAGGCTGCGCATCTCCTTCTTTCGAAGCATCCCTTATTGATACAGGCCTCGCTGTCGACATTATTTGTTGCTGTTTTTGAATCGACAAATGGACACAGATTCTTTCACGTGACTTCAGCATATCGTACAAGACACAAGTGCCCCTTTTATCAATAAATGCCAAATTAATGAATAACAAATGGAGAAATGTCTACCTCTGCCAATAAAATTAACCGTTTCTGTTTGTACCCGAATACAGTATCTTGTACTTAAACAAGCACCCGTTCTTATAGACAAGGAATAATCCAGTTTTATTTATGTAGAAAGGAATAAGAAAATAGATACCAACTTATTTTCTGGAGAGATTTTGAGAAGTAGGTTGATTTTTTTTAGCATCCTCCTACAAGTAGTGAATAAATAAAACTTTCAAAAGCGCAGGCGTAAAATGTGCGTTGGGGTGCAGTGGTTATCGGCTGGAAACAAGAAATCAGAGAGCAGAGTTCGAATTGCAGTTGAATTCGTTGCATGCACTTACGCGCAAATAACATTTGAAAAGTTATTAATCTGTCGATTCTCCATTTAGATATGGACTGAATAGCAATAGAGACTGGGTTCTATAGCCTTGGTTAATAACCAGTCTACGCGGAAAGTAATGGCAACCTACTGTGGGAAAATCTTAATCAGTCAATCACGTGTCTTTCAAGACATGAGGGTCTAAGTGTGTATCAAATATGGCACTCAACTGACTGAAAGGTGAAACTGGTGCGAAAAATGTCAGAGACAAGTATTTGGCTCATCGTCGTGGCTGAAAAAAACAAACAGATGAAAAAACGTAAGAAAACTAAACTCTTGTAAAATACTGCGCGAAAAAGGAAATAGAATGGAAAGAAAAAGTCAATAAAAAGGCAATTGCAGAAAATATAGACGAATAAATTAGCTACCATCAAAATGAACATGGAGAAGATATTGTTTGGAGAAGTCTGTGATGAAAGAGAATGTAAAAGGATATTTGAAGATGAAAAGGAAAGAATAGAAGCTAGCAAAAGACAGTTGTTGTGTCTGTTTGGGCTCGGAAGTAAGACACGAAATCAAGAAGGTAGGTTCAAACAGTGTGTTAGAGTAACAGAATATGTATAAATTAATAGGTGTTAGGTAATCAGCAAAATAGAAGTGTAAGTCTGAACAGCATAATTCCGCTGCGTCACGGCTGCCTCTAGACTGTCTCACACCTGCATCCCCTGAAGTTACGCAGGTTAATATTATATTGATGGAGGAAGAGTTCATTCCTATAGAGAGAGCACCATAACAACAGTAAAAATAAAAACAAAAGAAAAATGACATGAAAATTGTTCAATATGGCCGCAAAATGTTGTGTTCTAAAATTAAAATATTCCTATTATGAAAAAAAAACTATGTATTCACACAAACAAAAACATCGTTTCTAATAGCATATACACTACTGGCCATAATTATTAGGTTACCTCAGTGTTTTTAAAAAATGATGAATTTCATACTATTTTTTAGTATTTATTGCCAAGTGAATAATTTTAAATGAAAATAAAATGTTCTTTTGTTAATTTCTTTTTTTTAATCATTTCACCCCGAGTGGGGCGGAAATGCCACTGATGTGCAGGGGACTACATAACTGTAAAAAGATTAATTAGAAAAGAGTGAGGAGTACAAACTAGTTAGAAAGGAACAATAGAAAGCTGAGAAAGCTGATGACAGATACATAAGTCGAGAGAAAGGGAAGGTTATACGGGGGTGGGGAGAGAGCTAGAGTCCAGTGGTTAGTAGATGAGTATTGACTTTGCATTTAAATTTCTGGAGGTTGTAGCCGTCAGGAAAGCAAGAATACGGGAGCGAGTTCCATAGGCGGGAAATGCGAGAGAAGAAGCTGCAGGAGTCTGAATTTGGCTAACCTGACTGTGAATGGGTGGGACCTAGTTGCCAGTCTGGTTGCACGAGTAAACACCTGTTGAGGAGGCACCAGTGACTTAAGTTCGTCCGAGCAGAAGCCATGGGGAAGTGGCTGCAGTCGAGCCACCAGATCAGTACCTATCACATTACAGACTCCCCTTTGGAGCCTGTCAAGAACACTGAGGAGAACGGCAGGGGCGCCTGACCATAAATGGCAGCAGTACTCCATGCACGGACGGATGGTTGACTTGTGTATATGCAGGATGGATACAGGCGGAAAAAACATCCTGGATCGACATAGTGACCCAACCTTCTTAGCAGTAGATTTTGCTATGGATTCAATAAAGTGGTTCCATTTGAGGTCTGAGGACAGGGTAAGGCCGAGGAGGCGTAGTGTATTGCTCTCCGGGGGAATCGCTTGGTCCATGCTTATGGGAGGCAGGAGAGGTTGCCTGTAATGGTTGACAGACAACAGCTTGGTCTTAGACGAATTGAAGTTGACAAGCCACTTCTTGCCCCAGTTCACCACAGAGTGTAGATCCCGTTCAAGGTCAGCAGCGAGATTAGGTCTGTCCGCCACTACAGGTTTCTTACTGGTGCTGGAGTATATTGTAGTGTCATCTGCGTAGATGCCTACTTGGGACTTCATTTCATCTGGGAGGTCGTTGATGAAAATAAGGAAGAGCGTCGGGCCCAGGATAGAGCCCTGTGGGACACCAGTATTCATGCTGTAGGACAAAGAGGCACGCCCATTCACAACGACCTTCATTTTGCGGTTATTTAAGAAAGATTCGATTAGGTCAAGCAGGCGACCGGTAATACCGTAACCCCGTAGTTTGCATTGGAGGCCAGAGTGCCAACCCCTGTCGAAAGCCTTGGCGTTGTCCAGAGCAACCGCTGGAGCCTCGTCAGACTCATCAAGGGCCTGTAGCATGTGCTTCGTTAGGGTTGTTAGCAGGTCGGCCGTGGACCTGGCAAAGCGGAATCCATATTGCCTGTCAGAGAAGAGGTTGTGGGAAGTGAGATGATGAACTATTTCAGCATTGATTATGGCCTCGAATACTTTCCCGAATATCGGTAGAAGACTGATAGGGCGATAGTTGGATGGTTCCGAGGGTTCACCACAATTCTTAAATACATGAACGACTGAAGAGAACTTTCAGCATGCAGGAAAGCAGAAAGGCAGTAGGTAAATAGTTTAGAGAGGATAGGGGAAAGTTCAGGAGCACACCTCTTAAGGACTATCACCGGGATTCCATCGTCTCCACACGCTTTATGGGGGTCGAGTTTTGAAATTACTCGGGATACTACTGTCGGGGTAATATATACGTCGTGCAGTTTGGCCTCAGTTCTAATAACGAAGTCGGGTGGGTGTACTCTGGACGAGTCAAATGTGAAGTTGGATGAGAATCTGCCGGCAAAGCACTCAGCTTTGTCCGCAGATGACGTGAGAACCTCAAATTTATGGATTAAAGGAGGTATTGAGGATTTCCTATTGTTGAGCACTCATTTGCAAATCCTCCAATAGTCCTTGGAGCCGAACTTGCGGTCAGCTATGCGCTGTCGCATTCTCTCAGCAAACAACCGTTTGGCGTCATTTAGGGTTCTCTTGCACTCATTGCGAGTAGATATGAACAGGCGCCTATTGTGATCAGATGACTGTCTCCGGAATAGATGGAAGTAATGGTTCCTGTGGGCAGGCCGGAGAGAACCACAGAGAGGAATGAGGTTTTAAGCAATACTTCCTGGTGGGTATGAAGGCATCAATGCTAGCTTTCACCCATGACGAGACCTCAGAGGCACAGTCATCAACTGATAGGTCGAACACTTTTCCCCAACGGACGTCGCAGAGGAAATCGCGAAAGGCATCCCAGTCAGCTTTTTGGTTGAGGTAGGAGGTCCTATAGGTAGGGTGCTCCTGGGGGGGGGGAGTGAGATTGGAAAGAAATACTGAGAGAGACTAAAGCGTGGTCGGAGTCGCCGAGAGGGCAAAGCTGCGAGACTTGACAGGCGTCAGACGCAGAGGTGAAACATATATCTAGCATGATTTTGTTTATAGAAAGGGACCTAGGGTAGAGGATACAGGCGGTCATTATCCACTATCTGTGCTGGGAGGGAAACTAGCTAGGGCTGCAACAAGGTGTGACCTCGGGGTTGCCCACCGAAAGCGCTTGCAGGGACACCTATCCACGCGCGACATGGCACTACAAGAACCCCGATGTTATACAACTGTTGATCAGAGCAGCCGCTCTTGACGCTACGCAAGAGTTAGGGCTCCTAATTACCAGTCGGAAGCAGCAACCAGGAAACTGCCAACCCGGTACCCTCACAGTGATTAGCCGTTGCCACCAACCGGCCAGATCGCAGGAAACTCACGGAAGCACCAATACCAAGGTCTGAAGAGAGAGAAGAGAAAGCCGGAAACCACATCCTAAACAGGAAACAAGGGGCAAGCCTCTACACTACTTCAATAGACGTGGGAGGAGTATGGACCGGGCGATAGTGTGACCTATCTACTCCTATTTAAAAAAAAAAAAAACTTCCAAGGGTGGAGAGTTAACTATGTTTTAACTTAGTTAAAGTCCAAATGAAGCATGAACGTCAAAAAGTGAGAAAATAAGGGAAAAAAATACAGATTTAAGAAACAATTCGTCCATACCACACAGTTTAACACAGGAAATTTGAATTAAGTAAGTTTCACTGTCTTCAACTCTTGCTTTTCCCAAAAATTAACATCGAGTTAAGCTGCTTAGTAAATTTGAATTTGAAGAACAGACCAGAGTGGGGAGGGTAACAAGTAGCTGCTGATACCTTGGCCAGGATAGCTTCGCATAACAGAAATAAATAAATAAATAAAAATCCCAATTTTTTTTTTCCAAATGAAGCATGAACGCCAAAAAGTGAGAAAAAAGAAAAAAAAATACAGATTTAAGAAACAATTCGTCCATACCACACAGTTTAACACAGGATATTTGAATTAAGAAAGTTTCACTGTCTTCAACTCTTGCTTTTCCCAAAAATTAACATCGAGTTAAGCTGCTTGGTAAATTTGAATTTGAAATTTTGCACAATAACATGTGCATCAAATGAATTTATAAATATTTAATAATTGCCTATATTGCAGTTTCATCAATTAAACAATGAAGAAAATTTAGGGTGATTCGGACGAATTCATCTTTTCTTTTATGCTTTGTAAAATTTTGCAAAATAATAACAATAGAACCATTCTATTTTCATTTAGACTTATCCACTTAAAATAGTATGAAATACATCATTTCTATTTAAAAAAAACTGGGGTTGCCTAATAATTATGGCCGGTAGTGTAGACTGGCCAAAAGTGCTCAGATCCAGTGAGCCTTTCACAGTTCTTACACACTCTATGTCCAAAAAATTAAACCGTTGTACGCGTCCAAGGAAAAATCTATAGGTTTATGTCACTTCCGTTAATCGGTCCGTTTTCCACACCCTCGAAAATTGCCATACATTTCCCGATGGAAACCAAATTTTGGGGAGAAGTGCAAACAGGCAGGAGAGTATGAAATTACAGTTGGTTTTACCAGGGTGCGTAGTTTGGTACAATAAATTATTTTCTAAATTGTTTTGGAACGATTAAAAGCTTTATTATAGACCATAGAAAATACTCCCACTATTTCAAGAACAATTTAATGATTAAAATAACAATTATTTATTTTTTAGAAATGCAATATTGCTTTTTGCATCTTTTCTTTAAGTTTTTTTCTATTTCATCAATTAGTTGGCGAAATTGAACAAAACATAGACATTGTGAATCTCGACAAAAATGTTAGCGATAACATCAACAATGCTAAATAACGTTAGAAAAAAGTTCTAGTATGAGAGAGAACATAATCGTAGAAAATTGTCAGTCTTCTTCAATGGAACGTTTATACATAGAGATTTCTGCCCAAATACCCAACTATATATATATTATGGACTCTCCTGTCGATTTCGATGTATGAGCGTCTGACACAGTTAGAAAACCGCACAAAAAATTGTTTAAAGTGGTGAAGGCTTGTGTAGCACCATCCACACTTTTTGGAACTGCTGATAACACACAAACGGTGCAAACGTCTGCCACAGATCGCATAAACAACAGACCTCAGTTATTTAACCCATAACTGGAGGAAAGGGACAGATTAATACTATTCCCATGGGTACCAGTGCGTAAGTGAATGCAAAGTGCTGGACTGGTATTGGAACTCGGCTCACCGATTTTCCCCTCCGAGCCGACATCCACTGCACCACAACGCACATCCGTCAATAACGCTTACAGCACCTGGTATTCCCAAGTGATCACCCATCTAAGTACTGACCAGGCTCAACGTTGCTTAACTTCGGTGATCGAGCGAGAACCGGTGTATTCAACGTGATATATATATATATATATATATATATATATATATATATATATATATATATATATATATATATATATATATATATATATATATATATAATTTTTAAACGAGTTATTATGCGAACTAAGATTTTAGCATGTGGTCGCGTCAGGCGATTTGCATGATAGATCCCGACTTGGCAGCTCAGATACAATCACTTTCTCACCGACGCAATGTGGCTTGCCTGTGTCTCTTCTACAAATACTTTCACGGCTTCTGCTCCGATGAATTTAACTCACTGGTGCCCCGTATATATAAATTTACAAGACTAGCAACCAGGTCCCACCCTTTTACTACTGTGAAACCAATAATTTGTAAAAGCAACTTCTACTCCATCAGCCTCTTTTCTTGCACTTACCGCCTGTGGAATTCATTTCCGTTTACTTGCTTCCTCGACAGCTACAATCTCCAAGAATTTAAATGTAAAGTCAATAGTCATCACCTATCTCACGAACCTGCATCCTCTCTCTCATGCTTCTTTCTCCGTCAACTCCACTCTCATCAGTATTCTCATCCTTCTCTTACCCACTTCCTGACATTCCCCATAACCTGTCACTCTTTCTCATAACTTTCCTTCTATTGTAACCCCCGGCAAAACAGTGGCAATAAAATGCTTTGCTTGGGGCAATATAATTATTAAAAAAAAGAACCGTTTTTTAAGAATGCTCACGTAACGGGGTTTTTTTTTAGAACACTCACATAACGGGGATTTTTGAACGCGCAATTTTGAAACTTAGAAGAAATTATAACGTTTTCATCCATGTTTGTATGACCCTAATAAGTACTTTATGGTATGGTTAAACTTAGTCATAATTTCTGTTGTAAAGAACAGAAATTATAAAGTTTAGCAATACCATAAAACACCTAAAATAACAAAATACCATACCAAAATAACTAAAATACCAAAATACCATAGCGAAATACCTAAAATACGTATTTTTGTTCTAAAGAACAGGAATTATGCCTTAGTGTAACCATACCATGAAATACCTATAAAGGGTCATAAACCATGGATATATATCGGTATGTCCGCCGGTCCTTTCAAACAAAGACTGTATAACCACAGGTACTCCTTTTCGAACCCCGGCCAGAGGTACCAGACAGCCCTTTCGCGGGCATTCTCGAAAATGAGAGAGGAAGGACTGGATCCTGAAATTAGCTGGAAACTGATAGGTTCAGCCCGTATTTCGAGGTTGCCATTACTTTCTGCGGTAGACTGGTTGCCGACCAAGGCTATAGAACCCAATCTGTCATGCTATTTAACCCATAACTGGAAGGAAGAGACGGATTAATACTTTTCCTAAGGGTATTTGCGAGTAAGTGAATACAATGGATTCAACTGGAATTCGAACTCGGCTCCCCGGTTTCTCGTTCCGAGCCGATATCCACTGTACCTCAACGAACAGTAAAATGTGAAGATATAGGTAAGACGAGCATGAGTAGAATAGATAACGGTTGATCTTAGATTTGATGTATAGTGATCGGTGCAGCATTCTCCATGGTGTCTGTTTCGCACAGTAGCTGTTCTTGCGAAGAAAGTTTCAGAGTCGACTTACGTTTATTACCAATAGAAATCGAATAGAATGAAGACAGATCGACCCAGTTTACAAGGCATAGCGGGTCTTAGTTATACTGATCTTAACTGGTTGAACTATGGTATGTCACTTGTTAGAACATTTGTAGGACCGAAAGTACTCAATCACTCACAATGCCGCCTAGACGCTTTTGAACACTACCAAGGCTAGAAAGAGGGTATTATCTACCCCCAGTTTAAGTATGGTATCAATGCCCCATATATGATCTGTCTCTTATGTAATGTTTACTTAATGGGTTATGGCAGTATTACACACAAAATCTAAACGGTATTTTGTATTTACACTTCTGAGTTAAAGATTATTTTTTAATAATGTCTGTTCAGAATGAAGTCCCTCGAGATTTGCCAGAAATTAATTTTCTTCATTATTTATGAACATAGTAACAACATCATATGAGATTAAATAGCTAACTTGAAACTGTGTATTGTGATCACAGCCGTTGTGCCTCTGCGTAACACTTCACGGCTCTCTAAATGTCAATGCACAAAATTCGCAGTGTCTTTATTTTTTACTAAAAAATTAAATCAATAGGAGAAAATCTTTTGTAATATTAAATAACACAACGCATAAATTATTATTGGCTACTTCTATTGTCCCGAGTAGGGAAATTTTGCTGACAACGATTTTGCTCAGGAGTGAGTCAGAGAGATTTTCATCTACTATCAATTTCAGAACAACGTCTCTCTATCTTGGCGCAAATTACCTCTGAAGAATTCTGGAGGGAGTAATCCTTTCAACGAACCTTTTAACAAGATTCGTCAATTCACAGGTCACTGAAAGGCTCCTACTACATCCTCCACGTTCTTTCCTTTTTGTGGGGATAAATTATTGCCGTCAATTGATCCTATCAAATATAACACCGTTTATAAATACGATATATTTCCAACAAACACTATACGTTTTTATGTTAGTATATTTTTCTAATCCTTAAAGTTAACTTACTTGGCTCTATTTTGATAATACAACATTATAGAACTTGTAGGGTGAGTAGCCATCTTAAAATGTAAAATAAACAGTAGAACATTAAAAAAAGAAGTGACAATGTTCGCAATGAACGATAACAAGAAAAACAGTCTAGAAATATTATAAAGGAAACAAACACTATATGCTAGGTAAATTAACAGTATGAAGGTAACGCTACAGTTATATGTCAAAAGGTTCTCAAACTAAGAATTGGTTTTGACCCACAAGATCAAGTTCTGATAAGACAGACCGGGACTGAGTCATACGAAATCGACTAGTAGCTTATCTTATTGGAATAAATCCTATCATACATTTGTGTACTTCTGCCTATAAATTATTGGGTAAAATATTCTGCAATCATTCCCAATTAGAATTTTTTTAAAATCATTTCACCCCAAGCAAGGCATTCCACTGCCACTATAGCGCAGGGGTTTACATAGGGGAAGGTGCTGAGAGAGCGATTAGACATAGAAAATGTTAGAAGGAGGGTGATAGACGAGTAAGGAGGTACGTAGGAAGAGTGTTTGAGAGAATGGATGCGAGTTAGTGTGTTAGGAGGTGTCTATTGACCTTACATTTAAACTCCTGGAGATTGTAGCTGTCGGGGAAGCAAGTATGTGGAAGGGAATTCCACAGGCGGGAAGTGCGATAAAAGAAGCTGTTGGAGTAAAAATTGCGGTTACATGTTATCGGTTTCACTGTCAGAGGGTGGGACATAGTTGCTAATCTAGTACCTCGTGCAAATTCGTATCTAGGGGGCACCATTGATCTAAGTTCATCGGAGCAGAAGCCGTGAAAGTATTTGTAGAAGAGGCACAGAGAGGCCACGTCACGCCGGTGAGAGAATGACTGCAGCCCGTCAGCCAAGTCGGTATCGATTATATTACAGATTCTCCGTTGTATTTTGTCAAGAACCCCGAGGAGAATATCAGGGGCAGCCGACCAGATGTGGCAGCAGTATTCAATACATGGGCGGTTGGTAGATTTATATATGTGCAGGATAGATTCAGACGGAAAAAACTTCCGGGCCCTGTACAGAGAGCCGACTTTCAATTGTGAAATAGAGTGAATTGATTTTCCACTGTTTACTCAACGCTTTGAATTCAGAGTAGTGCACTTTTAGATTGGTTGGGGCATAATGCTAGAGAAGCCAGGTCGCGCTACTAATTAATCCATGGAAAGAGGCAGGAAAGATGGATTTATGCGTTTGCCGATTCAACTTCTTCATTGATAACTATTGTTCACTCCTTTCATGTGCCGTATCCCTTCAGGATTTAGAATATTATGATTTTCCACAACTTCCTTCCTTATTTCTAAGTTTGTTACCTTAATACCTCTCTCAAACAATTTTCTGTTATATATTTTTTTTAATCATATCACCCCAAACAAGGCAGTCCACTGCCACTATAGCGCATGGGGCTACCTAGAGCGATTGGGTAAAGGAAATATCAGAGGGATGGTGATAGACGAGTTAGGAGGTAAGTAGGGAGAGCGTTGGAGGGAATGGGTGCGTGTTAGTTTGTTAGGAGGTGTCTATTGACCTTACATTTAAACTCCTGGAGGTTGTAGCCGTCGGGGAAGCGATCATGCGGAAGGGAATTCCACAGGCAGGAAGTGCAAGGAAATAAGCTGTTGGAGTAAAAATTGCGGTTACATTTCATCGATTTCACTGAAAAGGGGTGGGACATAGTTACCAATCTAGTATCTCGTGCAAATTCACACCAAGGGGCACCAGTGATTTAAGTTCATCCGAGCAGAAGCCGTGAAAGTAATTATAGAAGAGGCACAGGGGAGCCACGTCACGCCGGTGGGAGAGATACTGCAGGCGGTCAGCTAAGTCTGTATCGATCACATTACAGATTCTCCGCTGTATTTTGTCAAGAAACCCGAGGTGAATATCAGGGGCACCCGACCAGATGTTGCAGCAGTATTCAATACACAGGCGAATGGTAGATTTATATATGTGCAGGATAGATACAGGCGGAAAGAATTTCCGGGCCCTGCACAGAGTGCCGACTTTCATAGCAGTGGATTTAGCAATGGATTCGACGTAGTCATTCCACTTGAGGTCCGCTGAGAGTGTCAGGCCAAGCAGGCGTAGTGATTTACTCTCGGGGAGGGGTAAGCCTGTTTTATGCTAATGGGAGGGAGGTGCGGTTGTCTGTGGTGGTTAATTGACGGCAGCTTCGTTTTGGAAGAATTGAATTTTACGAGCCATTTCTTACCCCAATCCACCACGGATTGGAGGTCCTTTCCAAGCTCGGCAGCGAGGTTCGCCTTGTCACCAACATCAGATTTTTTGATCGAGGCGAGAGTAAACTGTGGTGTCATCGGCGTATATACCTACTTGGGATGTTATGGCATCGGGGAGATCGTTGATGTAGATTAGAAAAAGTGTGGGACCTAAGATAGAGCTTTGGGGGCACCCGCGTTTGTAGGATAGTTCTGAGAGGCATGTCCGTTCAATACTACCTTCATAGTGCGGTTAGAGAGGAATGACTGGATTAGGTCCAACAAAAGTCCAGTTATGCCGTAGCTTCGCAGTTTCCGTAGAAGGCCGGCATGCCATACTCTGTCGAACGCTTTAGAGATGTCAAAGGCGACGGTTCGGGCTTCACCATTACAGGGAACTACACTTTTCCAGATTACACTTCTGTTGTTTTCGGTCCTTAATAGTATTTCTGTTTTCTAATTATTTCACTCGCAGTAACCCTTTGTGTCTTGGCGTAAATTCGATTAAAATAATATATTTTCCAAGAAGTAAATCTATATTTTATCTCTTTTATAAGAGAGGAGGCATTTCAATCCGAATTGAAATACAAGATATCACGACTTTCCTTGCAAAAAATGCAACATATCACGACTTTCTTTTGCAAGAAATGCATTATAAAACGGCCTTTCTTGCAAGAAATACAACATATCACGGCTTCCCTTGCAAGAAATGCAACATATCACAGATTACCATGCAAGAAATGCATTATACCACGGCGTTCCTTGCAGAAAAATAGAGATACTTTCAAAATGCTTTTACGTTGCTAATCTAAAGTGTATAAATACAGGTTTTCCGCGTGAATAAAACTTAGGGTTTTACCTGGTGTGTTCGTGCAAACATTTCAATTGGAATTCGAACTCGACTCCCCTCAAATCCAGGAGCCGATTTCGAATTCCAGTTGAATTTCTTGCATTCACTTACGCACAAATACCCTTGGGAAAGGTCTTAATCCACCTCTTCTTTCTAGTTATGGGTTAAATAATAGGACAAATTGGGTTCTAAAGCATTGACTGGCAACCAGACCACCGCAAAAAAAGCAATGGCAACTTAATGCGGGATAATCTTCTGCCTAATCAGTCTTATCTCTGTCGAGACATGATCACCCAAAGCGTCTATCACATATTGCACTTAACTGACTGACTGAATATAATAGTTGAAAATATGATTAAGGCTTTTACCGGGCATAAACGTGGGGATCAGTTTTATATTGTTATGAAGTAATTAACTGATCCCCCACTAATTACTAGTTAGTAATATACTACATCTCTTCCCTCTCTAGCTATGATTCAAATAACAGGACAGATTGGATTCTATAACCTTGGATGGCAAGCAGTCTACCGCAGAAAGCAATGTCAAGCTACTGCGGGATAATCTTCTGCCCAGTCAGTTTTGTTACTTTCGAGACATGATCGCCTAAAGGGTGTATCACGTATGGCACTTAACTGACGGAAGTAGCATTAGTAATTCTATATAGAATGTTGATATTTCAAACAGGTTTCTACTTTTTGTTAGCAGTAAGTTTCACCCAGTATCAGGCTCGGAACCCGATTGAGGCCGAGGGTTACATTTAAAGGCAATTTGTACGGACAGGAGCGGAAGATAACGGTTAAACATATACTTGAATAGGTTAGAATAGTTAAGGATCTGAGTAGACGGTAACGTTTAGAGTCAATTTGTGCGGATAGGAGGGAAATATATCGGTTAACCTTAGATCTGAAAAGGTTAAGATTCTACTGATCTGGGAAGTGGTCTCTTGAGACTTCGTTCCGCAGAACAGTGGTTCGCTAGAAGAATCTTTTCGAGTGGAACTTACTTCTTACCGACAGTGGGTGATTTGCTATTATGTAAGTGTCATAGTCTGTCCTTGCCGTGAAAATTTGAATCTACGGAACCAAGGAATGTAGTTCATCTGAGAACTTTCTGTGCAAGTAGTGATAGAGTAAAGAGAGGATTCCCACATCCCGTCTATGAAAGAGAAAGATTGGCGGGTGGAGAATTATTAGTCACCCACAAGAGCTCAGATACGCTTTTGGATTCTATCGAAGCTAGGGAGTGAGGTATAAACAGCTCCCGCCCAAGTATGAAGACAGTACTACATATTTTGCTTGATCTGGATATTGTAAAGGTAGAGGATACTATGATCAATCAGTTAGGTTAAGATTGTGCAGCGCCAGCCATATGTCAGTTTGAGCTGCAAACACCTCACTTTTCAGCCTTGATAAAATTCGTTTATTCAAATATGTGGATGATAAATTAGTTCCCCCTCTATAAGCTATTTTCCTGAAACAAAACTGCAAGCTTCTTGTTTCTCCTTCACAATTTTCATGGCAGATGTTTAGACGAGCTAGATATCTTAGTTCCAGCAGTTCAGATCTTCACAGCTGGGAACTGGCTCGTATGCAGGGTCAACCTGTCCTCATTTCTTCGTATTCCATTGGTAATGAGGAAGATCCACTCAGGCACTTTCTATTCAAGAAGTCGAAAAATACCGATTCCCGTTTAATGACCGCTTAAACAGTTTTATGTCTTGTCGGTACTTAGCTGGGAGACTGGAAGCAATCACCTCCTGAAATATATTTCGTCTTCAAATAACCCCAAAATGTTTTATAAGTGGTCAAAAAACTAATTAATCATTGATTTAATACCAACAGTGTATAGCTGTTCGGGTGTTCCTGCTACTCATCTCGAGGTTCTTGACAAAATCCAAAGAAGATTTTAAGAGATAGCTGAAGTTCCTGAGACATGCAATGAAGAAGGATTGCTTGGAGAACCTGATACTAACAGGGCAGATAGAGGGGAAAAGAGACAGGGTAAAGCAACGGATGACATATTTGGAGGACCTAATAAGGTGGATGGTGGAACGAGGGTTGCATGGTGTATCAGGAGAAGAAGTGCTAAGAGCTAACAGGGATAGGGAGACTGAGAAAGCCATGATCGCCTACGTCCTGAAGAGACAGGGCACATAGAAGGAGAAGAATCGGCCCTGACTTTGGCATCTTGACTTCAGTCAATTTATCACCGCTTTAGTGTGGCATAGAATTGGCTTTTACAAATATTTTTATCGCAAATGTTCTGACGAGCTATTTTTTTCTTGTGCCTCGATTACAAGAATTTAAGTGTGCTAGTAGAAAAAATGTTTGTTGAGGTGCGGTGAATATCGACTCGAAACGAGAAATCAGATAACCAAGTTCGATTTTCAGCTGAATTCATTGCATTCACTAACTTACAAATACCCTTGGGAAAGGTATTAACTCCGATTCTTCTTTCGCCCGCTAGGGGTTAAATAGCAAGAGAGATTTGGTTGGCAACCAGTCCACCACAGAACGCAATGGCAACCTACTGTTTTCTGTCCAGCCCCTGTCTCTTAGAGACATGATCGCTTAATCGTCTATCACCTATGACACTTAACTGACTGGTTAGATTGGTATTTAGGTTCCATCCGTATACTGTTGAAATAGTTAAATGCAACCGACACTTCTACTCAAACAGTTTATTTTCTCACACTTTCAGCCTGTGGAACTCTCTTCCAATTATTTGCTTTTTTATGTCTACTATCTTCAAGAATTTAAATCCAATGCGAATCGCCATCTTATTGGATTTTGCTCATCTTTTGTCATTTCTTCAATCGTAGGTAATCTGTGTTATAGAACCCTGCTCAATCGTATCTGCGTTTAATCAACACCTACATAGGTCCTATGGTATATAGTACACCCACACTGAGCGGATCTGAATTATATCTTTTAGAGGAGAGCGTTTATTCTGGCGTGATCAGTACTTGAACAAGGCGAATACATTCGTACTCTCGGTCATGATGACTTTTGTTTTGCAGTTGGCACAGCTATTGACTGTTGTTAAAGAGATTCATTGATCTTTCTATACTGTCACAAAACCCCGACAAGTTGGTTATTCGCTGTTTTCCACAACTTTACTTGACTTCAGTAAGTCTTGTGCGTGTTAAAGTCTCCAAGCTTCCCTTTCATATGAAAATTTCTAACCTGTTCTGCCATACATTCGTACAAAACTTGTCAGGTTGTTTACTCGCTACCCATTTTCATTGTCAAATCTCGGGTTAACCAGTACTTATTTTCAAGTAGTCGTATATTACCACACGCTGGTCATCATTTTTCCATTATCAAGATATCTGCTTATTGACAAATCGGTCATGCTGAGATCATAGCGCCAGACTCGTGATCATAATGCTTACTTTCTAATCACTTGATCACGAGCCCATTAAAAACTTGTAACATCAAACAAAATATTTAGTCTTCTTTTTTTTTACCCTGAAGGATAAGACTAAAGCTAAATTGATCAGTGGTTTTCTGATAATAAAATTAGCGTGAAAGGAAATATGAACATTTATCAGCATAACAGGAAACTGCAGTTTAATAGTGTCATGTCTATGTTCCTATAGGATGAATCAATATATATTTGTTTCGCAAACCCTGTCCTTGATACTATTTTTACGAAAGCAAATTTTTACAAAATGCCAGTTACACATACTACTGTTTTGCCTGACGCTTGATTTCAGGCGTTTTGTCAAAATATAAAATTTTTTCGACATGTTACTAAATAAAAATACTGAAAAAACATACACACTCACTCAAACTGGAATGTAGCTTCATTCATTGACTGATTTGTTAATTAGTCGCTATCAGACGTCTGCAAGGGCACCTCGGCGTGGATTAATGGTTAGCAAACTTGTCTCGCTAGAATTAATTACAAATGAGTAATGAGTTCGTTCCTCACTGGTAGTCCCATACTTTTGGCCACATCTAAGCGGCGCTTAGACTTCTGTATGTTATTTAAAGCCAGGAAATTTCTTAGATTGTAAGATATTTTGCGGGGATAATGATAAATCAGACTTATAAGCACATCATTATTATCTTGAAATATTTCTGAAAATCAGAAAAAAACATTTTACTGATAAGCTATATAAAAAAATTGCTAAGATATGTAAAATATATTAGATTGATAAGCTATATAAAAAAACAATAATGCAATATTTAATTTTGTTTTTATGACATGTGTAAAATGATAAATACTTTCAACACCAGATGTTTAAAAAACACTTTACATTCTAACAGTAATAAAATGAAGTTCTAACTCTATAATAAAATGTATTATCAGTTTAAAATATTTGTTTGTAGCAACATGAAATTCTGCTTCTATAATAAAAATATTTCTTATTAGTGTAATCTGTTTTAACTGTTCATACTACATTGAAGCATTTTTATTAACACTTGAATAATAAAACTCTATATATGTGCACCATCATATGTATATTTGTTAATTCACGTTACTACACACACACACACACACACACACACACACACACATATATATATATATATATATATATATATATATATATATATATATATGAAGGAAAAACTTAAAGCAACTGAAATGTCGTTCTACAGAAGGATGCTGCGCACGTCATAGATCGAGCATGTGAGCAATGATGAGGTTTTGGAAAGTATCGAAACGAAAAGGAAATTGACATTGAGCATCAGGAAGAGACAACTAAAGTTCCTGGGACATGCAACGAGGAAGGAGGGCTTGGTGAACCAGATACTAACAGGCCACATAGAGAGAGAAAAAAAGACACGGGAAAGCAGCGGATGACATATTTGAAGGAACTGATCAGGTGAGTGACGGAACGAGGGTTGCGTGGTCTAACAGGGGAAAGCGTTCTAAGTGTCACCAGGGATAGGGAGACGTGGAAAGCCATGGTCGCCTACGTTCTGAAAGGACGGGGCACATAGAAGAAGAAGAATTTCATGGTCATGCACGTGTTAAAACATGAAAAACTGTTCTTTTTACAAACATTTTAGAACATTACTACAGTATTCATAGCTGATTCTATTAATTGGCGCTTAAGTGTTTTAATGAATATTGCCTAGAAAATCTGTCGTTTGGTCTTGTTGCTTTCTTTTGTCAACCGTTATATTTGAAGCAGAAAAACTGTACAGTAATTTTTAGCAACACAGTTTTCCGATTACATTTGTTAACATAACTCACACCCTTGAAGATGATCTCAGAAAGAATTTGAAAGTTCTTGGGTACCTTGAGAAATTAATAAAAATAACATCTGCCAAAATTACAGCTCATTTCTGACATCCTTTGATTGTAATACACGAAAGATCATCCGTGAGTTTGAACGGATTTTATTAAAAATAAGCAAACGTAATACTTTCAATTTATTTAATCTGATATGTTTTACTGTGTTATTTGAAAGGGATGACTGGATTAGATCAAACAATTGTCAAGTTATACCATAGCTCCGCATCTTGCGTAGAAGGCCAGCATGCCAGACTCTGTCAAACGCTTTGGAAATATCCAGGGCAACAGTTTGAGCTTCGCCGTTCTTGTCGCAAGCCTGGTACATATGCTGAGTGATGATCGTTAGCATTTCAGCAGTAGACCTAGTGAAGCGGAAACCATTCTTTTTGTCAGAGAAGAGACAGTGGGATGTGAGATTTTGAACCACCTCGGCGTTGATAATGGCTTCGAACACTTCGCCAAAAATCGATATGAGATTGATAAGGCAATAATTAGCGCGGTCCGAGGGTTCTCAAGTATTCTTAAATATAGGAAACCCCTGAAGAGGACATGCAGCAGGCAGGAAAGCAAGAAGCAGATAGACAGTAGTTATAGACTTTGAAAAGCACAAAGGAGAGTTCAGGGGCACCTTTCTTCAGAGCTATGATTGGGATTCCATCACCTCCTCTCGCTTTATAGGGTGAAGCATTGAAATTCTGTTAGAGAGTAGCGAGGGGGTAATATGGAGGTCATTTGGTTCGGCATTAGCTGTTGTTGGAAAGTCGAGTGCAGATACTCCAGACGAATCCAGTGTGGATTTGGTGGAGATCTGCGAGAAAAGCACTCAGCCTTGTCCGCTGAAGAGATGAGGACCTCAAATTCAATGTTTAGAGCGGAGGTTGAGGATTTACTGTTATTATGTATACTTGTGTATACTTTTACAGAGCCGCCAGAACTTACGGGATGCAATGCGCGGCTTCATTTTCGTAGCAAACAGCATCTTGGCTTCATTAAGTATCTTCTTGCACTCCGTACGAGCAAGAGGCAAAAAGGCGCTCGTTATGGTCCGACGCGTGGCTCCTATAAAGCCGGAAGAAGTGATTCCGGTGGACAATGGCGGCCAAGCAAACAGGGAAGTACCAGGGTAACAAATAGAGACGTCACACAGGGAATAGCGTAATGAGCCCTAGTCCGTTTTTTAGAAGCAGTAATATATTCTACTGGTCTGAGTTTATTGGATAAAGTGGGAGTGGAAAGAGTTGTTAACGGAAACTACCGCATGGTTAGTGTTTCCAAGAGGGCAGTGCTGCTTGACATTGCAAGAGACAGGGATGGAAGTGAAACAGACGTCTAGCAGTGAATCAGTTCCATTAGGGTTATTAAAGAAACGCGTGGGGAAATCCACCACTTGAGTAAGAGACTGAGTGATTTAAAAATTTATGGTGTGGACACCAGCAAGATTGGTGACAGAGTTTTCCTGCCACTTGGCGTGGTGGACGTTAAAGTCACCAAACAGAAATATATGGGCAAACGGATGAGACAAAATAGCCTTATCAGTCAGGATATGAGGAGGAGCGGTAGAGAAAGAAGAGATAGCTAACTAAGCTTAGACGGAAAAACATGTAAGAATGATCTTGGGAGTCAAGAGAGATCACCCTAGCTAGTGGGAGATGTTCATTGATATAAACACCAAGCCAATGTATATGGACATTGAACATTTTCCTGAATAGGGGAAGGTAACCAGAGACGTAAAACTAAAAAGAGAGGCTAGAAGGGTCAAGTTTCAGCATAATGTGGCCTCAGGTTTGCACACCGGAGGTTCATGCAGGGACACCTATTCATGCGCAACATGGCACTACCAGAAACCCCGATATTATTCAACTGTTTATCAGAGCAGTCTCTCAAGACGCTACGCAAGAGTTCGGGCTCCTAACTAACCAGTCGAAGCAGAAACCAGGAAACTGCCAACCGGTACCCTAAGAATAAAAAGACGTTGCTACCATCCACAAATATTGCAAAAAATATGCGACAGCACTACCACTAGAATCGGAGAAGAGGAGAAAAACAGGAAAACTCTTCCTAAACAAAAAACAAGGCATACACCTAAACTCCTATTCAAAAGAAGAGAGAAGAGTGTAAACCGGGCGATTTATCTACTTCAATTTAAAAAAAAATATTACTAAGTTTGAACTTATGTCGGGAGAAGCCTTTAAAACAAGAATAAGAGTTTTACAGTACCTTCCTTTACAAGTTTGAATAAATGACAGAATTAAATAAGCCTTTACTACCGCAAAAAGTGCTGACTCAAAATTTAACTGGAAAAAATCAAAAACTTCATTTTTCTTTTTTTTAAAAATTCAACAGCCATTATATGCCGAAAGACAAATGTGTAGTACAAAATAAATAAATAAATAAATACATTTACAAAATTAAACTAATAACAAAAAAAAGAAGATTATCAAGCAAGATTACCAGCCACCCAAAATAGTAATAGCCACAAATACCGGCTGCGACTAAATAAAGTAAGCGACTGACAAGTGACCAGAGCGCTTGTCCATAAGACAGAGGTAGAGGGGAAGGGAAGAGCGTATATCCGAGAGAGGGGGTGAAGAGAAAGGAAGAGAGCACGTCCAACACAGAGGGTGAAGAGAAGGAAGGAAAAAGCGGGTCACATTGTCGAAGAAAACTACCCTTAATCAGAAATTTAAGTTACATAGAGTGGACTTGGAACGTCTTGAAAAATTAGGCGTTATAGAAAAAACAAATTACAGTCAATGGGCGAGTCCAACAGTATACGAAAGAAAAAAAATAATAAAATCAGATTCTGCGCCGGCTACTCCATATGATTAAATGAATACCTGAAACAGCATGATGACCCTTTATTACTTTCATCAGACGATACATTTGCAAAGCTGAATAGAGGAAAAATACTTTAATGATTAGATTTGTCTGAAGCATATTTACAAATTCCGATGGACGAGGAGTACGCAAAAATATTATATATTAATACGCACAAGGGTCTGTTTAACTTTAACAGATTACCGTTTGGAGTAAGAGTAGCACCTGCAATTTTTCAAGAAGCAATGGACACGTTACTAAGTGGTTTGGATTACACTATGGCATATCTTGACACATATCACCACACTTCCACTCATTTTCGATACCTAAGTTTTAAATTGAATATTTAAAAATAAAAAAAGCTTTCTCGAAACTTTGATTTTTGCTTTAATTGAAAGCTAGATGATTAAATTAACTATTTCTAGTAATCAAAATACTCTGATGTATTTCAAATAGAATTTATTGAAATTTAGACTTTTTTTAGACTTTTCAAATGTTATCATTTTTTCGTCCATTTTGATAGATTGACAAGTTTGTTGGAGTTTGAATTTTCTTTAACGGCATATCAACCTCTGTGGGTTGTTTAATCCCCAAAAGTTGGGGTTTTAATGTATTTCTTTTAATGTTCGGTTATAGTGAGAAAGTTGATTTAGTCAGATTTTAATGAAAATTTTTTGTTTTTATTCTTTTTTATTTTAGAAAACTAAAAATGTTTTCTAGGTTTGTATTAAAAAAAAAATTTTTTTTTAATCATTTTACCCCAAGCAAGGCAGTTTTACTGGCACTGGTGCACAGGGGGTTACATAGGGGGAAAGTGATGAATGAGTGTTAATCTACAGCATAGACCGTAATGGACATGCAAAACACGGGAACGAGGTGTTTAAAAGGATAAAGGATTACAATTCTAAGCTCTATATAGACAAGCGTCAGTTCTTTCTACAAAAAAAAATTAAGTATTTAGGTCAAATTATTGAGGACTAACAGAAGGCCGGATCCTAACAGAACAAGTGCTATAAAAAACAGCCAGAATCCTATAAATATTGCATTCTTACAAACGTACTTAAGATTAGCAAAAATACTATCGTAACTACATTCCTAACATGAACGAGCTTAGATGTTAACAAATTGTTGAAAAAAGATGAAAAGTGGTTATGGTCAGTAGAATGCGAGAAAGCATTTCAGAAATACTATGCGGCTTTTATTTCTGACTTATCATTAACGCATTACGAGCCGAGCAAAGAAATATATGTAGCCAGGACGCTAGTAACTTTGGGTCAGCGGAACGTGTTGCTTCATAGACAAAATGATCGAAAACTAAAAGCTGTTCATCTCGTCTCAAGGACGCCGCTACGAGCAGAGCAATAATATTTCCAAAATGAAAAAGAATGTTCAGCAATGGTTTTACTGTAAAAATATTTCACGAATATATTCAAGGCAGACGGTTTATTATTTTCAAACGGATCAACTTCCGTTGACAATTTTTTCGCTCGAAGAGAATAATTCCAACAAAACAATGGCTAAACAACAATTCTAAAAAGACATAATGTATGATTTTCAACAAGAAAAAGAGACCAAGTAAAATAAATTCGAGAAAAAAAAGGATTAAACCCCAGTTCTAAGTAACAGAAAATATCTTTGTCAGTAAAAGCAGAGAATTACAATCAGTTAGTTAAGTGCCATACGTGATACACGCTTGGGCGATCATGTCTCGAAAGAGACATGACTGACTGGGCAGAAGATTATCCCGCAGTAGGTTGCCATTACTTTCTGCGGAAGACTGTTGCCGACCAAGGCTATAGAACCCAATCTGTCCTATTATGTGACTCATAACTAGAGAAGGAAGAGATGGATTATATTATTAAGTAGAAATTAGTGAGGGATCAGTTTATTATTTCATAACAATATAAAACCGATCCCCCATTTTAGGCCAGGAAGCTTCAATCATGTTTTCAACTATTGTAGTCAGTCAGTTAAGTGCCATACGTGATACACACTTGGGCGATCATGTCTCGAAAGAGACTTGACTGACTGGGCAGAAGATTATACCTCAGTAGGTTGTCATTGCTTTCTGCGGTAGACTGGTTGCCGACCAAGACTATAGAACCCAATCTGTCCTGCTATTTAACCCATAACTGGAAGGAAGAGACGGATTAATACCTTTCCTAAGGGTATTTGCGCGTAAGTGAATAAAATGGATTCAACTGGAATTCGAACTCGGCTCCTCGGCTTCTCGTTTGAGCCGATATCCACTGTACCATAACGCACATAGACATAAAAACACAACAATTATAGAACTCTAAATATCTTAATTTGAATATTCAATAGAGGTTAGATTATAGTGGGTTATCCATTCTAGTGAAAAGTAGTTGTGTGTTGAAATCAGATTAACTGAATTTGGCCTCGTTAGTAGATAGCCCACTTTAAGGGGGTATAAACAAGAAAATCAAATTGAGTATAGAAACAACATTTTATATATATACATATATCAATTAAGGTTTTTTTTTTACAAATAAAGTAATGTCTTTTGGATGAGTTCAAAGGAAGTTAAAATATTCATAGCAATAAATGCTGATAAGAGAGTTTGTGCGTATGTATGTGTGAGCGTTTGTCAGTTAGGATTGTCTTTGATGTCTCCGAACCTTTGGTCGGTAAGTAGCTCAGGGGACAGCGAAAAAGAAGGTGAGAGGGAAAGGCGAGGTGAGCATTGTGGATCGCTTGACGAGGTCAAGGGAAGTGCTAATTACGCTGGTACTTTGTCAACTGACGATGCTTTCTGTGTCGGCTTTTTATTTCGACTTTGTAGGTCCCAAGCAAACATACTAAGAGCCACAAGGGATAGGGAGACGTGGAGATCCATGATCGCCTACGTCCTGAAGGGACAGGGCACATAGAAGAAGAAGAAAGTCCCAGCAATTTATTTGGAAATTCACACCCATATTTAATTCTGGGCTTCCCATTGGATGATAAATAAAAGGTATTTGATATTTATTAATTTTTGGTTTTCTGCCTGAACATATGCGTGGAGCCGGTGCACAAAGACCAGCTTTGGTCGTTTGCTTTCTGAATCTCTGAGGGCAAACATCCGGCCCCTCGCTTTGCTCGGTATCACCATAAGATATCGTAACATTTAAATCCAAAGGCACATTTTAACAGAGAATGATACATCCCAAAATAGAAGAAAAATATCAGGAAACAGGAAAATCTCACTAGAAACAAAGAAATGGGTGGAGAACTCTTATGCCCTATCATCTGTTCTAAATGGCAGTGATTGTTGAAGATGCTGTCCAAAAACTAAGCAAAGTATTAATAAACAAGGAAATATCGTTAGAAATAAATAAAACAATACTAAACTGTTATATCTTTTCAGTTCTCCTTTATTAAAGCGAATGCCAGAGATGCTTTGCGAAAGCTAAGCAAAGTATTAAGAAACTGGAAAATCTCGTTAGAAAAAAGAAAACAGAATTGAACTTTTATGTAATATCAACCTTCCTTTATGACAATGCAGGAGATGTTTTCCAAAAGCTAAGCAATTTATTAAGAAACTGGAAAATCTAGTCAGAAAAAAAGAAAACAGTACTAAACCGTTATGTGATATCAGTCCTCCTATACGACAGTGAATGCTGGAGACGTTTTCCGAAAGCTAAGCAAATTATTAAGAAACAGGAAAATCTTGTTAGAAAAAGAAAACAGTACTGAACTGTTATGTAATATCAGTCAGTCAGTTAAGTGCCATACGTGATACACGCTTGGGCGATCATGTCTCGAAAGAGACATGACTGACTGGGC
Organism: Ascarosepion bandense; assembly: GCA_037127315.1. Lineage (NCBI taxonomy): Eukaryota > Metazoa > Mollusca > Cephalopoda > Sepiida > Sepiidae > Ascarosepion > Ascarosepion bandense. The sequence goes on from JBBBDQ010000798.1 coordinate 169,671, forward strand.
AGAAGATTATCCCGCAGTAGGTTGCCATTGCTTTCTGCGGTAGACTGGTTGCCGACCAAGACTATAGAACCCAATCTGTCCTGCTATTTAACCCATAACTGGAAGGAAGAGACGGATTAATACCTTTCCTAAGGGTATTTGCGCGTAAGTGAATACAATGGATTCAACTGGAATTCGAAATCGGCTTCCACGGCTTCTCGTTCCGAGCGATCAATCTTCCTATATGGCAATGCTGGAGATGTTTTCCGAAAGCTAAGCAAAGTATTAAGAAACCGGAAATTCTAGTTACAAAAAAGAAAACAGTACTGAACTGTTATGTAATATCAGCCTTCCTATATGACAATGCTAGATATGTTTTCTGAAAGCTAAGCAAAGTATTAAGAAACAGGAAAATTTAGTTAGAAATAAGAAAACAATACTGAACTGTTATGTAATATCAGTCTTCTTATATGACAGTGAATGCTGGAGATGCTTTAAAGTATTAAGTTAGAAAGAAAACAATACCTATCTAAGAGATAATTAATAAATGAAAGTGATTATAAACAAAATGAAAGTGAATGAACCTCGCGTGTCTATCCAAACGCATATGAAAAAATTAACTTTAAATGTTCATAATTTCAGTGACAACTTACTTTCCTTCCCGCACATGTGTAACCTAAACATCACTTTTGCCCGATGACATAAAAGAAAACAATATTTTAATTTGTCATTATTCCGGTAAATAATATTTTACGGGAATGGAGCAAAAAAAAAAAAAGAAGAAAATTATATATATTCTTGTCCTCTGTATATAAGCATCTATATATATAAAAGGCAAGATGTTTGTGTTTGTTTGTTTTTTTTTTGTTTTTTTTGTTTTTGTTTTTTTTTTTTGTGTGTGTGTGTGTGTGTGTGTGTGTGTCCTTTATACAAATCCACAATTTTTATCCGATTATCACCAAACTTCACACAAATATTTTTTAAGCTTCTGGTCAGGTCATGGGCTACTTTTTCCCCCATATCCGATCAGGTCTGACCAAGATCAGGATTTCAGCACTTTTATCGTGGTTCTTGCTGCAGAATTTTCTCTAACTTGGTAAATTTATAGTTTTTAGTCTCAAACATTATTAGCTCTTCTCAGAGGACTCATTTTCTCTGATACTGGAAATCGATACCCCCGATATTCTATCGAATCTGTTCAAAAACAGATATTCAGTTATCAATATGGCTCATTTTCTCCAGTTTTACTCCTGATGGGTAAGATAAGTTTTGATGAACTTAATTAGGTTAGTTTTTCCTTGGATGACTTATTTGACTCCGATATTTGAAATCGATCCCTCGATATCCTATCGGGTCTGATCAAAATCATGTTTTCAGCCCTTTTATTTTAGTTTTTGCTTCCGGTTTGGCTCTAAGTAGGTATAATTGTAGTTCTTAGTCTCAGCCATGATACCATTTACTCAGAAGACTTATTTTTAGCCTTTATAATTCAGTTTGCGACGGAAAACCTATTTGACATCGATACCGGAAATCAAAATTTGACTTACAGTCCGTTCATTTTTTTAATTTCTACGGTTTCGAGATCAACCTTTCAGCAACCTAAGTTTTTCGTGGCAATGTCCAAAGAGTCTGAGCTCCAGGACCATGGATTAGTTTTGAAGCTTTCATTACACCCGAGCAACGCCGGGCTATACTGCTAGTAATAAAATAATAACACTGAAAATGATTAAAACAACAATGATAATAATAAATATGATAACAATTTTGACGAGGATAATAATTCTGATAATGATGAAACTGTAAGCCTCTGCGAGTGTTCTTAGCTAGGTTTTGTGTCGAGGTACCCCCGATAAATATCGAAAATCGATAATCGAAACAATCGGGTTATAAAAGGAGTGGTTCGATTTTAATCAAATTTGATACACTCATAGACAAAGACATCAGAAACGATATTCAGAAGTTTCAAGGTTGCTGTTCTTACAATAGTGCAGAAAATTTGATATCGATATCAGGTAATCAAAATTTGACTTACATCCATTCATTTTTCTTTCAGTCTACGGTTTCGCTTTAACTGGAAACAACTGTTGCTTTTTAGTCTTTCATGCCAACGTCCAAATAGTCTGAGCTCCAGGACCATTGATTAGTTTTAAAGCTTTCATTACACCCGAGCAATGCCGGGCTATACTGCTAGGATATTTATAAGAATTGCTGACATGTCAACATTCGCTGCCTTCTTACGGAAATCTCTACTCACTCACCTGACATCTATTCTCTTCAGATCTCAAAACCCCTGCACTTGTGTACGCCGCTCCTTAAACTTAGTTTTTTTATTTTTTGTTTGTTTTGCAGTCTTACACCTCACGCAGAGTTTTAATGTTTCTCCACCTGTTGCAAAAGCTGCTATTACAGCAGAGGGTATCATATTTTGGGTGGATCTCCAAACTTACCCTAATTTAATGCTGCAAATGTTTCAGATATTGTTAAGTCTGTCTCAACTTCTCTATCTTTATGCTCCGTGGCCTCTCGGGTCGTAGACGATCATGGCTCTCCACAATTTCTAGTCCCTCTCTTAATAAAGATTATCTTTTGTTATCTCTCGTAAGCCCCGTTCCGCCATCTATTTATTCAAGCTCGCTAAGGTTTTAATCCATCTCTTCCCTCCACTTATGGGTTAAATAATACGACAGATTGGGTCCTGTAACCTTGAATGGCAACCAGTCTACCGCAGTAAGCAATGACAACCTACTCCGGGATAATCTTCTGTCCAGTCAGTCATGTCTCTTTCGAGACATGATCGCCTAAAGCGTGTATCACGTATGACACTTAACTGACTGAAGTATCTTATGCGCCGTTTTCCTCTCTCCTTTTTTTAAGCTGTCACGTGAGTATCAAATTTCTTAAGCCGTATTTCTTCATAATGTTCTCCAGAATTTTCAACTGTCTCTTCCTGAAATTAAATATTAGGTTTTGTTTTCCTTTTCTCCAAAGCTTCGTTGCTACTGATGTGTTCGGCCCATGGTATCTTCGGCATCCTTTCACGTTTTTGTGGCTTGAAGTCACCTATTCTTCTTGGAGGTGCTGGATGATCACTAATTGCCATACAAAAAATATATATACCAAGTAGCAGTTTATTTCTCCTTTCCATGAATCAAGTCACATATTTCTATTTCTTACGACTCCTGGGCTACCCAATACGACTTCGAATTTCAGTGTCACATTTTCTCTTCACAAAACACTTTCCAGACATTAAAAATTTGTGCACTTGTTCGATGTTGGTAGTTCAGATTTTCAATCGGTCTCTTTCTTTTACTGACACACAGGTAACCAAGTGTTTCCTATTTCTATCTTGATAAGACAAACTCATCAGGAGATGAGTGATCATGACTCGCTACTATTATAAATTTTCTGTTCTAAATAATCCTCACCACTATTATAATAAATAACCTTATATATATATATATATATATATATATATATATATATATATCCCACACACAACTCAACAAATATAAGAAAAGAGGCTTTCTATTCCTGTCCACACCACCTGATGAGACATTGTAGTTTCAATGTCGAAACAAATGTACGATTTCTAGTGGATATATAAAAAATTTGTACATGTTCTAAAATATAATTTATAATACACACACACACACACACACACACACACACACATATATATATATATATATATATATATATATATATATTAAACATATGCTGTTAAATATAAGAGACAATGAATGTCTATTATGTTTTATCATGCGCCGTTCTAAACGTCGTATTTTGGCTTAAATTTCAGTTGAAAATAAAGACAAAAATTCGCCAACATTTGGATAATTATTTATTGATTTGCTTTCGGCTCACATGTGCCATCTTCAGAGAGGTTATTTATACTGAGATATAATAACATCCACCATCACCGACGATTTTATTTTGTGTTGACATGAAACTCCGCTTGGCAACGGCAATAGTTACCAAAAATAATAAACGCAGTTCTCAAATTTGCAATGCGGTTTTATGACGTCACACTGCGTGATAGCGCGAAATGACAACAAAACCAGATTTTGGTCAACAATACGGTGATCCTTACTCATACACACAGTAAGATGAACCTGCAGATACTGGAAGCCATGTACATCAAATCTAAACAACCAACACTCAATAAAATCACATTTAAATCCGGATATAACATATTTAATTGCATTTGACTATATGGTTTTGTTGTCATTTCGTGCTATCACGTTTAGAACGGCTCATGATTAAACATAACAGACATTCATTGTCTCTTATATTTAACAGCATATGTTTAAAAAAATTATTTGCTGCCTCGATATAGTAAATATATATATATATCTTGGTGTAGGTTTATGACGATTGTGATTATTTGTTTCCCCCGCTTTCTGAATATAACCTAATTTTTCCTAAACTTTAAACTTCTTCTGCCATAATCCATCTTGCATATATACAAATCGACCATCCGTCCTTGCATGGAATACTGCTGCCATATATAATCAAACGCACCCGCTGTTCATTTCAGTGTTCTTGCCTGGCTCTAAAGGAGAATTAGTAATGTGATAGGTACCGACTTGGCTGGTCGACTCCAGCCACTTTCTCACCGACGGGATGTGGCTTCCCCCTGTCTGTTCTATAAATACTTTCAAGGCTTCTGCTTCGACGAAGTTAAGTCGCTGTTGCCCCTGCCACAGGTCTTTACTCGTGCAACCAGACTGGCAACTTGCTCCCACCGATTCACAATTAGATCAACCAAGTGTAGCCGAGAATTCTACTCCACATCTTCTTTTCTCGCACTTCCCATCTGTGGAACTCTCTTCTATATTCTTGCTTTCCTGATGGCGACAACCTCCAGGAATTTAAATGCAATGTCAATACTCATCTCTTAACCACTTGACTCCAGTTCTTTTTACATCACCATGTATATCTTTTTCTTTCGCTCTACCTTTGCAACTGTCATCACACCTGTATTCCCATCTTTCTCTTGCTCCTTTCTAACTGGTTCGTTTTTCGCTTTACTCGCCTCCTATCTAATCTTTTTTTTCTTATGTAACCCCCTGCACATCAATGGCGTTACCGCCTTGCTTGGGGCGAAACGATAAAAAACATGACTAGTTTTGTCGGACGAAAGGCTTGTCCCTGATTTTTTGTTTTGTTTTATTAGGCGGATCTTTTGACATTTTTTGGTAACTTCTTTTTTCTGTTTTTAAGCGATATCATTAAACTAATCGGTTTTACAGTTTGTCATTTCTCACCATCAGCATGTATCAGCATTTTGATTTACAAAATCTTATATATATATATATATATATATATATATATATATATATATATTGATGCATGTTTAATTACATAATATAGACAAATTTTGTCGATTTGATTTTTATTAATTTTTAGCATATTTTAGCATTATCGTTGAAAGAAAATCACAATATTGAAACATTTTTTTATTTAATCATTTCTGAGCTTTTGGCTTACATTAGCCATTATCAAAGATGACAAATGTGTTGGTTGTAATAAGCAGTTTGCAGATGATGATAGTTGTAGTCGTCTATTTTGTTTTTATGGAAGATTGACGAACACGTGCTTGCATGCGTGCGTGCTGGAAGCGAAAATCACTCTCTCTCTATATATATAGATACGTACATATATATATAGTTACGGAAATTAACGAATTTTAACGAAATTTGGTTATAAGCAACCGACAATTTGAAATGAATTGTTTGAACATTTTTTTATCGATACTCGTATCTAAGTAGATATTCTGTTTTTTAATTAAATAGTATTATATATTTATATCTACTGGCTTGATTATTTATGAGAAATTTTTATTACGAAAATGTGTGCTATTCGGCAGGATTCAAACCTGCGACCCCTATTTACATAGGGGAAGCTACCATTTGATCTGGCAACGTCTTAGACCTCTCGACCACGAATAGCCTCCAGTCTAAATGAGGTTTTTATCAAGCCTATATAACACAATTTTCGATTCATCGCACACACCCATATCGGCTCAAAAATGTATCGTAATGTCAACAAATGTAAACATGTTACGGAAATTAACGAATTTTAACGATACTTGGTTATAAGCAACCGACAATTTGAAATCAATTGTTTGAACTTGTATCTCTCTTAAAATAAATACCGTTATGCATTTATTTGTATATTTTGTAAGATACTCAAGAGTCGGCATATCAAAATATATGCTGCCATCATTTTAGACGATATATCGATATACTTTTTTTTCTGATATTTTGGACGGCACGGGTTCAATCGTCTTCAGTAATGACCAACTTCTGTTTGAATTTGTGCTGCCATATACACCTTGTATCAAAAATATTTTTTTAATTTTGAAGGCAGGTCCATCACAACAAACCTAGGATAAAAGTAGATATTTTTGTTTTGAACTATTCATAATTCAATTGAAAATTGGTTTAATATTATCAGAATAATAGGAAAAGACTGCCGCTTGTAATAAAGAAAACCCGAAGAAGAAAAAATGATGCAATATAGAAAAGAGTGCTACTATTTTGGAATCTTCAAAAAAAAGGACACACAGCGTCAAAATATATTAGATATATATTATATGCTTTAGTTGATATACAGTTGGGCTCACGGGAATTTTTTTATTTCTATGTACAGTATAACCCGGATATAAGAGACCCCGATATAAGAGAAATTCGGATATAAGAGAGATCTTCTCTGGTCCCAAATTACAGCCTGTGATGATGTATATAAAAGAGACCAAACCCTAATATAAGATAATTATATCCGTTCCCGACAACTCTCTTATATCAGGGTTACACAGTGTTCTATAGCACTTTGGCGATCATGGCTCCCGACATTCTCGTGTCTTTTGTAGTTCCTATGATTTTTTTTTTTGCTCTCTTGCCTGATATCTGTTCTGTCAAAAATTTACGAAAACTCGTTGAGGTACGTTAAACGCTGTTTCCTGTGGCAGGGTCCATATCACCCCTGAAATAATAATAATGATAATAAAGAAGATTGTGGCGTAATACAGAAAACAACAGATAAAAAAGTGGCGTCTTCGAATGACCAAGATATTGATATGCTGTAAAGACTTCGAAATGTTATTGTACAGAAAGTTAAATCAGAAATACAATCTTTTTGTAAGTATACAAATGAGGACAAAACTTGAAACGGCGGAAATGTGGTTCTACAGAAGGATGCTGCGGATATCGTGGACTGAGCATGCAAGCAACGACGAGATGTTGGAAAGAATCGCAACAAAAAGGAAATTAATACCGAGCATCAGGAAGAGACAACTGAAGTTCCTGGGATATGCAATAAGGAAGGAGAGCTTGGAGAACCTGATACTGACTGGCCAGATAGAAGGAAAAAGAGACAGAGGAAGGCAGCGGATAACATATTTGCAGGGCCTGATCGGGTGGATGACGGAACGGGGATTGAGAGATTTAACAGGAGCAAACATACTAAGAGCCACAAGGGATAGGGTAACATGGAGAACCCTAATCGCCTACGTTCTGGAGGGACAGGGCACAGAGAAGAAGAAGAAGAATAGATCACTAATAAATTGAAACTTAAAAAGATGGATTTTGACACTATAAGTATCGAGTTTAAAAATTAAAATCAAGTTAATAAAACAATTGTGTTTTGTTGCGAACCTTGAAAAATTAATCGATGAAAAAGCAAATTATTCATTCTCGGGGAGTTGAAATTGTACTTGTAAATATGTCATGGAGGGGGTTAGTGTGGTCAAACTAGGGGCAAACTCAATAATCAGTTTGTGTTTTATGACCACTTGCCTATATTTAAGCGCGTAATTGCGCGAGCACAGAGACGAGTCGATGAGACAAGACGAGACAAGAATAGAAGAGACGAGAAAAGAGTAGGAGAGAGTAAGGAATTTGGGTTCGGCTGTGTAATGGAGTCGAACTGAGTTGAGCGACGTCAAAGATTGAAAGGTTGCTTCCGCTGTGTGCGTGACAGAAAACTTTTAACTGTCCCTTTCTGTTTCTAAATATAAATGTCAGATTTGTTTCCATATTCCCTAAAATTTGTCGTTGCTAGTGTTATGTACATGGGATTCTTCGAATCCTTCTGTAGAGCAACATTTTCGATGTCTAAAGTTTCTTCTTTATTTGTTTCTTCTTCTTCTTCTTCTTCTTTGTACAAGGTTCCTTAAGAACGAAAGCGATCATGGCACTCTACATCTTCCAATCCGTTGAAGCACTACTCTATTTTGCTATTTTATTTGACCCAAACCCTGCTCTCTCATTCATTTGCTTAAGATCGTCAAGCATATCACACGCTGTTTTCCCTAGGTCCACCCTGTGAGTATCAGATTTCCTTAAACCTTTCTTCCTCATTACGTGTCCCAGAAACTTCAACTGTTGCTTCCTGATTTTGAATACAAGTTTCCATTTTGTTTCCATTCCTTCCAAAACCTCGCCATTGTTCACATGTTCGGTAGGTTGTATCCTCAGCATCCTTCTCCTCCTTCGAATCTCTCCTTCATCTTTGAATGTGGGTTTTGTTTAATGGCATATCAACATCTGTGGGTTATTAAATGTCAAAAACTTAGCGTTTTAAGGTATGTTTTAAGGTCCGATGATAGTGAGAAGGTTAATTTAGTCAGATTTTGAAGAAAAATTTATTTTATCAATTTTTATTTTATTTTATAAAACTGAATATGTATTCTAGTTTTGTATTAAAAACTGTATCGCTTTTTTCTTTAAAAATGTTTTATGGTAATAATTTTTCCTTCATAAAAACATTCTTGGTAATATTCTTTTCTCTCAAAAATGTATATTTTTCTATAAAATCTGTTTTTATGTATATATTTCTATAAAAGTCTTTCATAGTGTTTTGACCCCAGTTTGGGGGTTTAGTATTTTCCATAGCTGGGATCTAAACAGGTGCCACCACTTCGAGTCAGGGTAGACCTGGGAACAACAGCAATTAAGGGGTGGTTCCATGTTCCTCACAACCTCCCAATCAGAGGTCTTGCTGCCGGATGCAGTTTACCATCATACCCAGGATCTACTTCATCTTTGAGGAGATTATCAAGCATTCACTACCATATAGGAAGAGAGATATCAAGTAACACTCAAGTACTTTTTTCTTCGTTTCCAACGAATTTGTTTGTCTCTTAATACTGTGCTTAACTTTTAGATATAAAATATTGGTCATGCCAATACGCCTTCGGATTTCAGTATCGCACTTTCCGTCTTCGGTTAGGACATTTTTTTTTTAATCGTGTCACCCCAAGCAAGGCATTCCACTGCCACTATAGCGCAGGGGGTTACATAGAGCGATTGGGTATAGAAAATGTCAGAAGGAGGGTGATAGACGACTTAGGATGTACATAGGGAGAGAGTTGGAGAGAGTGCGTGTAAGTTAGTGTGTTAGGAGGTGTCTATTGACCTTACATTTAAACTCCTATAGGTTATAGCCGTCGGGGAAGCAAGCATGCGGTAGGGAATTCCACAGGCGGGAAGTGCGAGGAAAGAAGCTGTTGGAGTAGACATTGCGGTTACATTTCATCGGTTTCACTGTAAAAGAGTGGGACCTAGTTGCCAATCTAGCATCTCTTGCAAATTCACATCTAGGGGGCACCAGTGATTTAAGTTCGTCAGAGCAGAAGCCATGAAAGTATTTATAGAAGAGGCACAGGGAAGCCACGTCCCGCCGGTGAGAGAGATACTGCAGGCGGTCAGCCAAGTCGGTATCATTCACATTACAGATTCTTCGCTGTATTTTTTCAAGAACCCTGAGGAGAATAGAAGGGGCACCCGACCAAATGTGGTAGCAGTACTCAATATACGGGCGGATGGTGGATTTATATAATTGCAGGATAGATTCAGGCGGGAAGAATTTCCGGGCTCTGAACAGAGAGCCGACTTTCATAGCTGCGGATTTAGCAATGGATTCGACGTAGTCATACCACTTGAGGTCCGCTGAGAGTGTCAGACCAAGCAGGCGTAGTGATTTACTCTCTGGGAGGCAAGCCTGTTCCATGCTAATGGGAGGGAAGTGCGGTTATTTAAATTTCTGTTCCTACTTGATTTTAATTTCCCCGACCTGCAATTGATATTGTCAATAATTGCTTCTGTTTCTGTTTACGTATTTGCAAAAAGAAAAAGTTTATCCTTTTCGTTTGACATTTTTTTCAACTTGAACCGCTTATAGCGAACGTGGTTATGAAGTGTTAAAACCTCACTACATTGCTTTCAGATTTCAAATTATACGTAATACATGACTGCTGCTCTTACCTTTCCCCTACGAAACCTACACTGAATCATATTTGAAATTTCCTTCATTGCAAGTAGGTCAGCATATTTATAACGTGAAACACAGAAAGCATACATATATAAATGTCTCTTCATATTTAAGCGATTTTACTTACTTACAATTGAATACTCATAATAGATGCTAGCTCTGTAAATTATACCTTCTGTCATGCAATTGTCGTTTAGTGGGTAGATCTTATTTTTTCGGCAGTAAAAATTATTTTTAGTACAGTTACTATTGTTTATAATGAAAGTACTATTATTTCTCATGCGTTTATTTAATATCATCTTGTCATGTTATATAAAATTATCGATGTTCTTTACACAACTATAAGTAACTTTAACATTGTATATATTTTTCAAAATCCATTCTGATGGAACCAATAGAAATATCGTTATTACAATAATAAAATGACTAAGCAATAGTAAATAGAATAAAAACATTGTTCTTTTAAATGATTTCTGGCAGTAAAAAACATTATTACTTGGAATATCATCTCAGAAATAAAATCTTATAATGGAACAGGAAATAGATTTAATTTATAACTTTAATAAAATTATCTTGTCTTAAAACATTTAAATAAATCTAATTTCCTAAACAAAAGAAGTGAAATGATGGTCACATAAAAACATAGAAATAAATATCTGCTCAGATACGTTTACCCGGATTAACACAGATTCTCCTATGAGGATTTTTTATATTATTGTCATGAGTAATATCTTTTGTTTTCCCCTAAAATAATAACAGCTAATCCCCCTTAACCCGTAGGCACAAAAATATAACACTATTTTATCTTTTAATATAATTTTAATTTATACATTTTTACTTTCAAATTTCAAGTTCAATATGGTCCGAATAAATTTAAATTTTATCATTAAAATAAAGATTAGCCATCCAGTATTATATTATATAACGACCATCAAAAAGGCTAGAACTAAAAATTCAAATCCCGTAATGGTTAGTTTATGATGATTGTAAATGATGATAGGATTGTGCATCAATCTCCGAGTCGTGGTATAGACGAAGTATAATATGCATATTGATTAATATATAGTTTACAGCTCTGTTATATTACATCAAGCACTATTTTAGTAACACCAAATAAATACTTACATATGTACATGTATATACATAGATACATACATATATACATATACATATGTAACAGCAATTTCGGCACTAAACACCATTACATTTTAGCACTAAATGTTTATATATATATATATATATATATATATGTGTGTGTGTGTGTGTGTGTATATTTGTGTGTGTATATATATATATGTGTGTGTGTGTACATATGTGTGTATATATATATATGTGTGTGTGTGTATATATATATATATACATGCGATGTGTGTATATATATATATGTGTGTATATATATATATGTGTGTGTGTGTGTGTGTTTGTATAGTCATCCGCGGACAGATCTGCCCCGCTGTATCACAGCCCATCAGCACAGTTAGACTCCGATTGCTTTTAACCCAGGATTGAAACCCGAACGAATTGGTGTCAGTCGGCCATTCTACCTCTGGGCTATGGGCGCTCCGTAGAAGAAGGCACACTTTTTTGCCGTGGATATTATAATTTTACACGCTCAATAGCCAGAATGCTCTAATTCATTACTGAATTAGCGATATATATATTTTAGCACTATATATATTTATATATATATATATATATATATATATATATATATATATATACATTTTAGTATATATCTATATCTATATATGCACACACACACACATACACACACATATATATATATATATTTATATATATATATACATTCATATTTAATGTTCAAATATAATGACGTTTTGTTGTTTTTTCAATAGGTTTACGTTTGGAACGGAAAGAAAACAAATTTTCTTGTTGTACGTCAAGTGCGTCGATATCATGGTAATGAATAAGATTAATGCGGTGAAATTTTCTCCACATGAATAATATATATATATATGTGTGTGTGTGTGTGTGTGTGCATATATAGATATAGATATATACTAAAATGTATATATATATATATATATATATATATATATATATATATATAAATATATATAGTGCTAAAATATATATATCGCTAATTCAGTAATGAAAGGAATGAAAAACGATAAAAATAATAATAATATTGCAAGTAAATCCAGTAATATTCATTCCTTATGATATTATTTTTTTTTTCTTATTGGTTTGCTTGGTACTAGTGTAAGTGTCCTGAACAAGAACATCAGACCCTCCACCAAAAAAATAGTCTATCAGCTCGCATTTGAACACCAACGCCCTATTTACCCAACCTTTAACCAATACAGATCATTTTTCACCCCTTCAAATATATTTTAATCGTTTTGTCCCACCTATGACGATAATAACAATGGAACGTAGACTGGGGTTACAGGGAATTGAAAGAATGTTGAGAGCGAATGAAACTGAAAGGGAATGAGAAAACAGCATGAGAAGAAATGAGTGAAGAGAAAGGACAATGAAAAGAACAGAGTATAAGAAGACGAAAGACGGCGATTAACGTTGCGCTTAAATTTTTGAAAATGAAAATTATCAGTTACGTGCTATATTTGATACACGCTTGCGCGATCATGTCTCGAAAGAGACATAACTGACTGGGCAGAAGATTATCTCGCAGTAGGTTGCCATTATTTTCTGCTGTAGATTAGTTGCCTGCCAAGGCTATAGAACCCAATCTGTCCTGTTATTTAACCCATGACTGGAGGGAAGATACGGATTCATACCTTTCCCAAGGGTATTTGCGCGTAAGTGAATACAATGGATTCAACTGGAATTCGAACTCGGCTCCTCGGCTTCTCGTTCCGAGCCGATGTCTATTGCACCACAATAAACATCCAGAAAATTATCAAGGAAGCCAAAAGAGTGGAGAGATTAGAGAAAAGAAACTGTTAGAGTCGAAGTGGTGTTTGCATCTAACTAGTTCAACAGTTAAATGTTGAGACCTAGTTGCTAATCTACGCTTAAATCCATGTAGTCAGGTCACCGGGAAAAAAGGCTTCATCAGAAGGATTGACATGAAAATATTTGTATTAAGGACAGAGGGAGGTCACGTCGGGGGAAAAAAAATGACAAAATTCCAAATTTCTCGTTTACATTACATTTTTCAATATGGTTCAGGAATCTCCAAATGTACAATGGAAACATTAGAACAGATACGGCAGCAGTATTTAATGCACGGACGATATATAAATTTATAGACTAAACTATCGCCCGGTTCACACTCCTCCCACGTCTATTGCACAGGCTTAGAGGCTTATCCCTTGTTCCCTGTTTAAGATGTGATTTCCGGTTTTCACTTTTCCAATCTTACTCTTACTCTGCGCATCAGAGGCATTACCGTCTTGCTTGGGGTGATATGATTAAGAAAAAATAAAAAAATTGTAGATCATTTATAAATTTATATTGTAGTTTTATAAATGAGTTAGATGGATTCTAACAAGAAGAAACATTTTTAAAGGCTACACTGAATCAATGTTCCATGCAGTAGACGTAGCAATTGATTCCATGTAGTCGCACCACTTTATATCATTGTAAACGCGTGACTAAGAAGATGTGGTGGTGCTCTACTGGAGTTTAGCATCAGTCATTCTGATGACAGGCCGAAAAAGATTCTCTGTACTGATTAGATAAAAGCAATTTTGTATTAGGGGACGTTGGATGCTTGTCTACAAGTGCGGCAAGCTAATCCCCATTGCAGATGCTTGTTCAGGCACAGTTGTATTTCTTCAGCACCCACAGAGGCCACCTGGGGTTTATACTCTAACTATGCAAACCTTAGTTACAGTCCCTGGGTAAAAACGTGTTATCCGGAGTGAATAACAGTTTTAACAAGGTCAAGATGATTATACATTTGGTCATGATGACTTATTACTTCGTGCTAGCAAAACCGTCAAAGACTTCTCTAGAGGAGCCATCTATCCAACATCACTCACAAGGCTTAGTGGTGTGATTTACAAGTACTTTCCGAAATTGCCGCACGCTAGTATCCTTTCTTCCAGACTGATAATATCAAGAAGTCACTTTGCTGACTAATAGACGATGCTGAGATTCGAACCTGCACTTCATTGTCAGAAAGCAAACGTTCTAAATACTCGGCCACACGACCATATTAAAGTATGAACACACACATTTAAGATACTATTCAGGTTTTTTTATTTTGCAAAAGAACCAGCATATTCTTGGTGAATGGTATTTCCTTTGTTCATAAACAATGCCTTAGTAAAATAGCAGGTGGGTGCATAAACTAGAAGTAGTCATTTTTTTTTATTTCAGAAACATAAATCTTAAGCCTAATCCGCATCTGTGTGTCACTTTCTCTGCGAACCGCCCACATTTTTCAGATAACACATTCGATGATACACTCACGGTTTCATCGAGCCGTCTTAAAAACTATTCGTTTATCTTTATTTCACAAATAAGATTTACCCTCAAACAAGAAAGTAAAGCCACTAAGACAAAAGATTACTGCGTGCAAGGAAAAAACAAAACAAAGAGAAACATTATTATGTACCGATAACAATAGAAGAGTAATCAAGAAGACAGTAAATATTTACTGACATTGTTTGTCGATTTCTAAAGATCAAATTTGACTGCAATGTATGAAACCGGAAGAAAGGTCAGCAAATGTAAAATGCAAGAAAAGAAACTGTTAGCATAGAAGTTATGGTTTGAGCCAACTCAACAATTAATTGATGAGACCTTGTTGCTAATTTAGTACTGCGGTTAAACTTATAAAACCCAGTTAGCATAGCGAAGAGCTCATTCGAACAATTACCATGAAATACTTATGGAAAAGAAACATGGTTGCAAATTTACGGCAGTGGGAAAGTGATTGAAGACGAGATACCAGGTTATGAATGATAATATTGCTAATGCTTCTATGGATTCTGTAAATATATAACACATAAAATAAAAAAATAAATAAATCGCCTGCCCAACTAATAAAACAAATTTAATGTAAAATTCGACATTATTAATCAATATAATCTTCTTTTAGGGTGATACACTGATTCCAATGCTTCACTGACAATTCGATGCCTTCTTTGTAGAATGATTTGTCTTTGACCTTGAAGTACGCTTTAGTTTCCTATATCGGGTCTTCTTTCCCTTTAGCATTCTTTTGAGGTCTGCAAACATCCAGGAGTTGCTGGATGCCAGATCTGGAGAATAGGGTGGAATCGGAAGCAGTTCGAAGTGCAATTCATGTAGTTTTGCCATCGTTGCGGTCGACTTGTCACACGGCTCGCGGTCTTCGTAAAAGATCACTTTTTCTTCTTTATCTGTGGCAGTTTTAGTGATTTTTTCTTCGAACACACCAATAATGCTATATGATATTCACTATTGATGGTTTTTCCTTTCTCAAGGTAATCGATGAACAAATACCACGCGCATCCCAAAATACGGAGGCCAAAAACTTGCCTGCTGACGTTTGCGTCTTTGATCACTTTGAATAGCTTTCACCTGCTGCTGTCCACTCAGCTGACTGCCATTTTGACTCCGGAATAAAGTGATAGATTCATTTTCCATCAGTTGTCACATATGTATGCAAAAACTCCTTCTTGATGCGTTGAAACAGTTCCAAAAACGTTCTAAATCGTCAACTTGTTTTTTTTTTTTTTGGTTCTTTGTTATTTTGATCGACTGATCAAACGCAGCAACCACTATGACCGCAGCTTTCTCATTGACAAATATTCATGAAAAATGGTAAAGACACTAGCTTCTGATATGTTCAACTTCTCTGCTATCTCACGCAACTTCAATTTACGAACGGCGAAAAAGTGTATTTTTCCGAGACAACTGCCGATTTTGGGCGACCTGAGCGTTCAGCATCATTTGTCTCTGTAAGACCGCGCTTAAAGACAACATACAACCTCTTAACGGTGGTTTCAGATGGCCATTGCTTTGCTTGAAGAATTTTTTTCATAAGAAAGCAATGCTTTATCAACAGTAACTTCACTTAAATAACTGTAATTTGTAAATTAATAATCCGATTGGGCCCAAATGTTGTCACGTGCCATTTGAAGGTTAGTACTTCATAAAAATCATATGAATTTTTTTATTAGTGGCGTCATGTATATGTCAGGCCCGCGAGTGTTTTGTTAGCAGGAAGACAGGACCATGTGTGACAGCAATATTCTATACGTGGACGAATGGTAGACTTGCAGATATGTAAGATTCTTGAGAGAACCATTATCTCACACGACACAGTGAACCAATTTTCTTAGCAGCTGAACAAGAAATGGATTCAATGTAGTCTTTTAGATTTTATGAAGGATCTCAAGATATGTGTCAGCAATATTCTAAACATGGCCGAATAGTTGACTGATAGATATGTAAGTTAGATTTTGGAGATAAAAATTGCCTCGCACACCAACCAACTTTCATAGTAGTTGATCTGGATTCAATAAAATCTTTCAACTTCATGTTGGCAAAGATTGTTAACTCGAGAAGGTACAACCAGTTAATTTTCTAGAGATTAGTATCAATCGTGGTGAAAAAAAGCGAAAAGATAATAGAGAGAAATTTTGTTTTGGAGGCGTTATTCTTAGTCCCAGTTAACACCATAGATTGTTTCTTTAAAAAAGGCCACCAATTTGATGTGCGTTATGGTGCAATAAATATCGACTAGGAACAAGAAATCGGGGAGCCGAGTTCGAATTCTAGTTGAATTCCTTGCATTCACTTACGCGCAAATACTTTCGGGAAAGGTATTAACCCATTTTTTTTCTTCAGTCAGTTAATTGCCATACGTGATACACGCTCGGTGATCATGTCTCGAAAGAGACATGACTGACTGGGCAGAAGATTATCCCGCAGTAGGTTGCCATTGCTTTCTACAGTAGACTGGTTGCCGACCAAGGCTATAGAACCCAATCTGTCCTGCTATTTAACCCATAACTGGAAGGAATAGACGGATTAATATCTTTCCCAAGGGTATATGCGCGTAAGTGAATTGAAGGAATTCAACTGGAATTCGAACTCGGCTCTCCGATATCTCGTTTCGAGTCGATATCCACTGCGCCACAAATTATGGGTTAAATAATAGAACAGACTGGGTTCCATAGCCTTGGCTATCAACTGGTCTACCGGAGAAAGCAATGGCAACTTATTGCGGGATAACCTTCTGCCCAGTGAGTCATGTCATTTCGAGACATGATCCACCAAAGCATGTATCACGTATGACACTTAACTGACTGACTTCAATTTGACAGTGCAGAACTGATCAGACTTATTATCTGGACAGCTATAAATGGTAGTGTCACCATAGATACTAAGTCGAAGAATGATGCCATTTTCCCTTTTTAACGTCGTGTCTGCGTTTTTATTATTATTATTATTATTTTTTTTTGGTTTTGTGTTTTTTATTTTGTCAACTGCACGGTATAGGATGTGCGTTGTGGTGCAGTGGATATCGGCTCGGAACGAGAAATCGGGCAGCCGTGTTCAAATTCCAGTTAGATCCATTGCATTCACTTGCGAAAGGTATTAATCCGTATCTTCACTCCAGTTATGAGTTAAAAAGCAGGGCAGATTGGGTTCTATAGGGTTGGCTGTTAACCAGTCTACCGCAGAAAGCAATGGCAACCTACTGCGGGATAATGTTCTACCCAGTCAATCGTGTCTCTTTCGAGACATCATCGCCCAAGCGTGTTTCATGTATGGCACTTAATTGACTGACGGTATAGAAATCTAGAAACATGACGCAATTCATTCTGCTAGAAATTTGGAAAAGGTATGCTCTAATACTTGGAGCAGTTACTCATGTCTCTTTTGATACAGGATAATCCAAGCGTATTTTACGTATGGTTCTTAGCTGACTGACTGTTACATCAGGAATTTCTAAGACCAAAAGTTAATTTGCATTTCTAGTGTACATAACTTTAACGATGTGCGTCGTGGTGCAGTGGATATCGACTCGGAACGAGATATCGGAGAGCCGAGTTCGAATTCCAGTTGAATTCCTTGCATTCACTTACGCGCATATACCCTTGGGAAAGGTATTAATCCGTCTCTTCCCGCCAGTTATGGGTTAAATAATAGGACAGATTGGGTTCTATAGCCTTGGTCGGCAACCAGTCTACCGCAGAAAGCAATGGCAACCTACTGCGGGATAATCTTCTGCCCAGTCAGTCATGTCTCTTTCGAGACATGATCACCCAAGCGTGTTTCACGTATGGCATTTAATAGACTGACTGAGTGTACATAAACAAAGGATGGCGCTTAACGAATTCTGATTTTACTTACTTCAGTTGTTTTTTAAATATTTTAAGTGGTACGTTGAGGTGATAGATTTCTGATGGGCAGGATTTTAAAGCACATTCATTGAGACAGGGTGGCCTCAGAAACGTAGCTGCTAACATGATGACTTGGATATTTTCTTTTTTGAATATTTGCAAAACTTTTCATTGTGAACTTTTCAAGAGAAGCTTATCCGCTTAATTCACTACTCAAAGTCGTACGTTCAGCTGATCTTCACTGGCAACAATACATATGACGCCTTTTGCATTAAGATGACCCAATACTATAGCCTTACTCGCTTCCTTCCTATTTCTCTCTCTTTCTCTCTCTTTCTCTCTCTCTCTCTCTGTCTTTCTCTCTCTCTCTATATATATATATACATATACAAAGACACACACCATTATATATATATATATACATACATATATACATACATATATATATATATATATATATATATATATATATTGTAAATTATAGTTTAGAACAAGTACAAATTACAATCTACTACAAGGTGTATATTTTCTTTCGACATTGAAAGGACATTTTGTTCTCGACATTAAAAAGACAATGTCGAAACAAAATGTACACTTTGTAGTAGATTGTAATTTGTACATATTCTAAACTACAATTTAAATTAAATATTCATAGCTCTACTTATTTATTGAGCACTGTTTTAAATTAATGTTTTGAACGTTGTTAATATTTTCTTTCTTTTCTTATGGATATATATATATATATATATATATATATATATATATATATATATCTGTCTATATATACAAATACACACACACAAAAATAGATCCTTATATCTGCATATCTCTCTATCTCTCTCTCTCTCTCTATATATATATATATATACAGAGGAAGAGAGCAAGAGAGAGAGAGAGAAAAAAGAGGTTTGTAAGAGTATAGTATACTGCATATGCATTGAAATATATGTATATATGCACACACATTTTATATGCATATATATTCACACACATCATTATATATATATATATATATATATATATATATATATATATATATATATATATATATAGTGTAACCGAAAAATAAATCTCTATTTTATGTATGATGAACTATAACTATAAATTTTATACGACGGGAGAGTCAAGTATTTACATTATTCGGACTATTGTTTTTAACCGTGTTGCCATTTGTACGACGTTCCGGCCGTTGTACGCTCCGGCCTTCTTCAGGTGCTAGAAATGTCAAACCTTAAGCACACATGACCCAGTGGACATAGACGTTGTTAGTTCAACACCAGGCAACAGCAGTGGTGAACAAGTAACTTGCAGGGTTAAAGGGAGATAACTCATGATATCCAATCGAAACGTTACGCAAGGAATGAGGATGATATACCCCACTGATTGTAATAAATGGTTCGGTTCGAAATTCTTAGCACCTGAAGAAGGCCGGAGAGTTCAACGGCCGAAACTTCATACAAATGACTACAATGATGAGGGCAATAGTCATCTCAGAAAATATAGACAAATGACAGGAGAATCCATCATACATAAAATAGGGAGTTTCTCTATCTTACTTATTCAAATAATCCAAAATACGCTAAGGTTGTAAATAATCCATAAATCATTAAATCCTTACTTTTCCTTAATATAATGCATCTCATTTTCAATTGAGTGTTTCGTTCATCTTCTGTTTTCCACACATATTTAGACATTGACATTACATACCCAATATGAAAGATCATACATGGTTACTTTATCTTCTTTTAAATGTGTTTTTGGTTTAATGTAATTAAACGGAGGGAGGCTCCAAATTCAACATCGCCTCGGTATACTCCGTTGTCAGTTAAACGATCTTTCCTTATTCATATCAATGGAAAAACTTTCATATCTTTCAAAATCATATCGTGACGATTGAAATCTTTCAAAATCATAACATTATAGTTGAAATCTTTCACAATTATATAATGATAGAACCTTTTAAAATCATATCACAAAAATTGAACACTTTCAAAATCATATAACAACTAGAAGCTTTCAAAATCTTATAACATTTGAAAGCTTTCAAAATTATATGACAATAGAAATCTTTCAAAATCCTATCATGAAAATTGAAACTTTTCAAAATCATATCATTATAATTGAAATCTTTCAGAATCATAGGACAAAGTATAGAATGTCAGATTAAATCAAAATTGAATTTATTCTTGAGGTAACCAATCTATCACATTTCTTAAGCAAGGTGTTAAAATTATACAGATTTAAATCGTGTCACTTAAAGATTAACTCTTTAGAAATGTTTATACCATAGGATGTGCGTTGTGGTGTAGTGGATATCGACTAGAAACGAGAAATCGGGGAGCCGATTTCGAATACCAGTTGAATTCCTTGCATTCACTTACGCACCAATACACTTGGGAAAGTTATTAATCCGTCTCTTCCCTCTAGTTGGAAATAGGAGAGCAGATTTCAAATTACGGTCGGGTTCGTTATATTTACTTACGCGAAAATAACGTTATAGAAGGTATGGGCCCACCTCTTCTCCTCACCCCCACTGATTGATAATTAGTAGGGATTGTATCAGTAAATTATTATCGCCAAAAATGTCTGGTAAATTTTTGTTTTGTTCCCCGTAGGCCTTTAGCCCTTCAAATCTTTCCAAAACAGACCTATCTTCGTGCAAATGTATATGCTGAACTCAAATCGGTAATTGTTTATTGAAAAAACCTACCTCTTTTTCATTTTATCGAGCAGAAAAATATGGAACTTCTTGTCGCTGTTTATCTCTCCCCGTAACCACGGTTCAAAAATGTTATTCACTGCAATTTGAATTCACGCGTTGTTTTACGATTTTTCGGACTTTTTTCCAATGAGTACGTAGAAAATGAGTTCCGAAACCAAACAAATCGCGGAGTAATTGTTCAACGGGAGTAAATCGAGCGAAATAAGTATCCTACGCATCATGTCATTCAACTGTGAATCAGATATAAAAACATTGGTAAGGCGTGAGATATAGTCCGATAGATTTCTGACCGATATCTTAAAAAAAGGGTAGATTTCTTCAATAAACAATTATTGATTTGAGTTCAGCATATACATTTGCACGGAATTAAGGATGTTTTCGAAAGATTTGAATGGGTAAACTCCTTCGGGGATCAAAACAAAAAATTACCAAATGTCTTATAATCTAAAAGTATTTCCTGTCATTAAATAACCTGCAAAAGTTTGACAAGCCGTAAAGACAAAACAAAAAGTAATTCGCCAGGAGACTAATAATAAACGACATGTTTTCGACGGGAAAAATTTTCATCTACAATCGAAAAGAAAAAAAAAGAACAAAATGAAAGAAATACAAAAAAGTCTAATAAAATAAGTAGCAACTACATTAACTTCGAAAAGATTGAGTTAAGAAAAATGAGTTCTCTGATATCTCATGAGCTTGACAGATTGTAAAGAAAAATTATTACGGTGGGTGCTTATATAGACTGGAATGATAACGCGAGAATGAAGAGCTGATTCGTGATTTCGTCAGAATTAGATCACTAATGAGATAAAATGGTAAAGAAAACGAGTCATTTCGAAGGTCAAAGAAAAATACTACTGCTACATATTATGTGACTTGAGCGCGGTCACAACTAAATGTATTATAATATATGCGAGTGTAACTGTACCAGCAAAAATAAGGGTAAAATCTTTAAGAGGGTTACTCCTCTCTCTCTCTCTCTCTCTCTCTCTCTATATATATATATATATATATATATATATATATATCCACATACATTCCCCTATATATATATATATATATATATATATATATATATTTTTTTTTATTTTTTTATTTTTTTTCTAAACATATGCTGTTAAATATAAGAGACAATGAATGTCAATTATGTTTTATCATGAGCCGTTCTAAACGTCGTATTTTTGCTTTAATTTCAGTTGAAAATAAAGACAAAAATTCTCCAAAATTTGGATAATTTTTATTGATTTGCTTCTAAGCTTTCGGTTCACATGAGCCATCTTCAGAGAGGTTGTTTAGACTGAAATATTATAACATCCACCATCACCGACGGTTTTATTTGGTGTTGACATAAAACTCCGCTTGGCAACGGCAATAGTTACCAAAAATAATAAACGCAGTTCTCAATTTTGCAATGCGGTTTTATGACGTCACACACCGCGTCATAGCACGAAATTACAACAAAACCATGTAGTCAAATGCAATGTAATATCTTATTTTGGTTGTTTAGATTTGATGTACATGGCCTCCAATATCTGCAGGTTCCTCTTACTGTGTGTATGAGTAAGGATCAACGTATTGTTGACCAAAATCTGTCTGATATAACTTACATGTTTATGTTTTTCAGAGAAATATTGTTTAATAGTACTCTGATCAGAAAGATGACATGTAAGTCTACGGGAGAGCGTGGTTGATACACTAAAGTATATATATATATATCCACATACATATATTTTTCTCTCTGTCTCTCTGTCTCTCTCTCTCTCTCTCTCTATATATATATATATATATACATGCATACTATATATATATATATATATATAGATATGTACATGCATATATCATCTCCATATATATATATATATATATATATATATATATATACAAATAAATACACAAATGTTTTTCAAGAAAAAGATGACAGATATATTCCTCACTATTCGACGACATAATTGCTGCAAATAACGAAAATAATAAGGCATTGTTAAGCAGCAAACACGCGGTAAGAGCTTTCATAACTGGCAGTAAAGCTTAATAAATGGTAGTAAAGAGAATGAGATGAGCCGAGGCTACTTCGTCATTGTCTCTTTTATGAACTGAGCCGACGTGGTCTCACTATTTTCTATAATAAACCGAGCTTACGCTGCCTCGCTATTTTCTCTCTCTATGATCCTGACAGAATATATATATATATATATATATATATATATATATATATATATAGTTATGAATTAATTGTACATTTCGAGAAAATTACAACTAAGAGACCAAAAATGATAAGAATGTGAAAAGCACAATCTTGGTACTGTTATATAGCAATATACAACAAACACGCATATATATATAAATATAAGTATTTTTATTAATGACGATGAACCGTGTAGCCTAGGGAACAGAGAGCGAGAGAGCGCGCTTCTAATGGGTTGACGGGAGTGTCTCTCTTCACCGGCCGATCTCTGTCGCTCCTCCGCTACTACTCTGTCTGGACTGTCTGTCTGGTCTGGTGAATTCGTGCGCCGAGGTCTTTTTATAATCTCCAAACCGGGACTTTTTCTTCCGGTTTTTGCCTCGCCCACGCACGCCCACGTAATTCTCAGAGACACCTGTTCTGTTTGCCTCTTGTAGCCATTTCCGCTACTGCCGGAAATAAGGTCAAACAAACATCCGTTCCTTTCAACGACCGGAAACGCCCCCGCTTGCATCAGCTTCCTCGGGTGGGCCCAGATTGTTACATTACATTCCTCGCCCACCCATTTTCCAAAATGTTCACCTAAGAACATTTTAAGCGCAACACCCTCACTCTCCTCCCCACGCCACACAAGCCCGACAATTGTATAAAACATGTGCACGCCAAAACAACAAAAACATGTGCATGCCGAAACAAAAAAAACAACAAAAAATATATAGGGGAGCCTACATCGGCAACCCAACAATGTTCGTGTCCATCGTGAAAATTGTTCTACCAGCTCGATGTTTCATTGTTCCTATTTTTTTTTCTTTTTTTTTCTCCCTCCCCCCCCTTTTTTTTAATATCCATTTTCACAGAATTGGGCAAAGTTCTTAAAAATGTTCATTTTCTTTCTCGACTCTGTCCATAAGCGTAGACGCCTCGATGCATAACCACATGATCATAGGCGGTAACCGCGCCCCAGTTTCCAAACTAACATCGAGTAAATGACCTTTGACCAACACCATGCGTGCCTCTGCTCGAGTTTATTGTTACACATGTAACTTCATTTAATTTAATTTAATTTCAAACATACTATGTTTGAACACAGAAAAATGGCCATTATCTGCCGTACATATCATTCATAGTCTGACCGAGAAATGTTCAATAGAAAATGAAGAAAATTACCCTGATTCCAACGTTAATCCGCATGCAATTTACTTGTGGAGGATTAGAGGTTTCATCTATATTAATTTAGTCTAAAAAAAATGGACCCGTGACTCGTAGTTCCTTAGTTTGTACAATGTTTTCCATTCCTTGAACTACTTCCTCTGGATTAGAATCCAAGCATATCTGATTTGTTGACATCTCTCTGTTTAACGCAGAGACATTTGAGTGTTGAACACCCGTTGACCCCGGAGTACCATTCACAACGGATAACTCTCTTTCCTTTCCCGAAGCACTGTTGCTTCTTTCACACTTAAAAATCCGCTTCCTAGCTATTATTCCAAGGATTATCATAACGCCGACTATGCCAGCAATGACTCCTATCGTCAACTTCTTCGGGAGTTCTTCATATCCTTCACTACATCTTTCCATATCTATCTGTTCCAAGGTATTTACTAGTTTGCGGATAGGAATCTCCTCCATATCGCGAAATTCTACCGGCATGGTGTCCACTGAAAAATTGGGAAATTTCTGCGTAATTGGGGACCAAACCACTGAACCAGAGACGTATAATTTACTTTATGCTTTAGATACTATTAATAATTTTCCACGTTTGTATCTTTCTTTTTGTTCCGATCAACTGTGGAATCTGCAGGTCTATCCGTGTCAATATAAAGTTTTCAGAAATTAATATATCTTCAAAAGTTATTTCCCAAGTCGCATAAATGAAAATTCACAGAGGATGTTGAATTGATGGGAACCTGCACAAAAGAATAATTCACAAACATAGAAATGTAAATCATTTTGTAGTGTACA
Source organism: Ascarosepion bandense (assembly GCA_037127315.1). NCBI lineage: Eukaryota > Metazoa > Mollusca > Cephalopoda > Sepiida > Sepiidae > Ascarosepion > Ascarosepion bandense. The sequence goes on from JBBBDQ010000798.1 coordinate 195,067, forward strand.
GTCATTGAAAAGAAATCAAAAAAAAAAAGAAAACCGAACACTGCACAACCCAACGAAAACATTGTTATCAACAAGTTAATCCAATTATCCACTTTAAAGAGTAGAAGAAACTTCCTTTACATGATTTTACATTTCACTTACTCAATAAAAGTAAGATTAATTAAGCAACATACCAGTAAACTCACTTCACATATATGGTAAAATATTAGCAAAAAATAAATCATTAACTCAGATGCTTTGTACTTACAGATAGGTAAATATTTCAACTTTCTTCCTCCCGTCTACCCCAAACCTATGCGCTCTCCGCTACTGCTACTCTCTACATGTAGTCCTACACCCCCTCCGTTCTACCCTTAATGTGTTCGACACATTTCTCAATTCTAGGGTCAGATCGGCAAAAGTATGCATTTTTTTTTCTAACTAGACTTATAAACACGAGCAGAAAACACACACACTATCAAATCAAAGAGTCACCTACCTTGGCTGCTGTTTATAGTCGCGCTGCTGCTATATATTTTCGTCTTCTTTTTTTCTTTCTATCTGGTAGTTTTAAGTCCGTTGAATTTTCAATCGTCGCCGTGGTAACCAGCTCGTATCAATCTGTTTTGTTGTCCCAAAACAGCAAGTCACTTAGGCACCAAAAAGACGTGTGTTATATAGCAATATACAACAAACACGCATATATATAAATATAAGTATTTTTATTAATGACGATGAACCGTGTAGCCTAGGGAACAGAGAGCGAGAGAGCGCGCTTCTAATGGGTTGACGGGAGTGTCTCTCTTCACCGGCCGATCTCTGTCGCTCTCCGCTACTACTCTGTCTGGACTGTCTGTCTGGTCTGGTGAATTCGTGCGCCGAGGTCTTTTTATAATCTCCAAACCGGGACTTTTTCTTCCGGTTTTTGCCTCGCCCACGCACGCCCACGTAATTCTCAGAGACACTTGTTCTGTTTGCCTCTTGTAGCCATTTCCGCTACTGCCGGAAATAAGGTCAAACAAACATCCGTTCCTTTCAACGACCGGAAACGCCCCCGCTTGCATCAGCTTCCTCGGGTGGGCCCAGATTGTTATATTACAGTACTAAATGGGTACATCACATCAAAGACAATAAAACTAAGCAAAAAAAAAAAAAAAAAGGAAAATGATAAGATTAAATTAAAAGCAGGTTGACATCTTGACCGTTAAGGAGTGAAAAGAAGAAAGGAGAAAAGTAAGATAAGGGAAAGCAAAAGGAGGAAAAAAGAGAAAAGGTATGTATTATCTGGGGCCAAATTCCAAAATGAACCGAAGTCGCAATGTACAATTAATTCATAACTATGTAATTATATTAAGCTTTATAATATTTATTATACTGAGCACTGTTCATAATAAAATAAATGGCGGGGCACTCAAAATAGTAAAACCTTCAGTCCTCTTCACCTGGAATTATATATATATATATATATATATATATTAAAAAGGGATTAATTCAAAGATGTTGAATGGCCATTTCGAGATGAAGATTCCCACGGGGGATAACACATCACCTCAGCAACAGAAAAATCCTTTGAGAAATTGGAGCTCTTTTCCTGTATCATTTTTTAATAATAAAATAAAATTTTTAATATTAATTAGGATCGGGTTTTTGGAATTTACCTTCCTGCTTTTTCCCCTTGGATTGAAGTATCTGAATTAATATATATATATATATATATATATATATATATATATATATATATATATACGTCTTTATTCGGACAGGGTGGATAAGCTAATTTGATTGTGCATTTATTGTGTTGTATGTATATTATATTAAATATTGGTAACTTATAAAAGAAAGTAAATTTTTAAGAGAAAGTGATTTCTGCTTCGGAGATTTTCAAAAGAGGAGATTATGTATTTTGGTATTCCTTAGGCAATCATTTTTCCATTGGCGAAATAACCGAACCTGTTGAAAGAAACCTTTACTGACATTAATTAGAGTAACCGATAGGTGTATTCTATGACATAACAACTTTTGCGTGACTACATAATGTCAACGACGCTTCTGCTGCCATATCTGGTCGGGTGCCCCTGCTGTTCTCCTCGGGCTTCTCGATAAGGTACAGAGGAGGGTCTGTAATGTGATAGATACCGACTTGGCAGTCCGCCTGCACTCTCTCTCCCACCGGCGCGACGTGGCTTCCCTGTGTCCCTTCTATAAATAGTTTCACGGCTTCTGCTCCGATGAACTTAGATCACTAGTGCCCCCTAAATACGAATTTGAACGAGATACTAGATTAGCAACTATATTCCCCCCATTTTACAGTGAAACCGATAAAATGCAGCCGTAACTTCTACTTTAACAGTTTCTTTCCTCGCACTTCCCGACTGTGGAATTCTCTTCCAAACGATTGCTTCCCCGACGGTTACAATCTCCAGGAGTTTAAATGTAAGGTCAATAGACACCTCCTAACACACTAACCTGCTCCCATTCTATCAAACACTCTTCCCATCTGCCCAACCCTCATCTTCGCTATCCTTACTCATCTGTCACCTTCCTCCTGACATTCCCTATGTCTAACCACTCCTTCTCTTTACCTTCCCCTATGTAGCCCCATGCGCAATAGTAGCAGTGGAATGCCTTGCTTGGGGTGAGATGATTAAAAAAAAAACAACTATAAATATGAACAATAATTTCCTGTAGAATTATGTATAATCGTAATCAATTTTTTATCTTTAAGATCAAGTATGAGCATACAACCTATGCTTACTGAGATAGGTATTAGCAACATAACCCAGTGTTGCCTGTGCAATGTTTACAATACTCATACAAACATCAAATTTCGTGATGCAACATTGTTTAATATTAAATGGATAAATTCCTTCAAAACTCGGTTATATAAAAAAAATAGTTATATAAAATATTGTTGTTTAAAAATTGTTAAAAAATTTCATTTAAAAAATCTGTTTTCTTTTGATTTGCGTAAACGTGATTTGATGTTTTGTGTGACATTGTAAACAACATTGCTTTGCATTTGTTTCAAAATTACGGGGAAAAATATTTACATTTTTGTTGACTAAATGAATTTTAAAAACGTCGGAATAAAAATTAAATATAAAGGCTCATTTTCCTTTTTTTAATAAGAAATAATTTAGTCGCGTTTCACACGTGTGATTTGATTTCTGTGACAAAATTCAGCAACCATCTTAGAAATGATTTACGGAAATAAAACGCAGGAATAAAAATTAAATATAAAAGCACATTCTTTTTAATAAAAAAATATTTTAGTCGCGTTTGACACGTGTGATTTAATTTCTGTGACGTAATTCAGCAACCATCTTAGATCTTAGTTGTTTTACGGAGCAAATGCAAACAATCGGCCTCATTGTCCAAAAGGTGCGAAAGGGAAAATTGCTAAACTTAAAACTCAAAAAGTATGTGTCGAACTAGCTTCCCTGGAGATATGTGTCCCTAGAAAGTTTGAATGACGTAGCTTAAAAAATGTAGGCCTGCATAGGGAACAGTCACACACAGTCTCACAGCTTGCATTTTGTATTAGGTTGTCCCAAAAGTTTATAATCACTTGCAAAAAATTGAAATTTTACTAGCAAAAACAATAAAAATTATTGCTCAAAATAAAGACTCTCATTTTCCAAGACTTTTTGCCATCAATCTGCAAGCTTTCGGATCTGGTCAAAGTACCATTCAGCCGGCTTCGAATTAAAGAATTCATGACACGCTTCCTCTACTTCATCAAACGAGTCGAATCGGCTGTCATTCAAAAAGTGTTGCATTGAGCGGAAAAGGCCGTAATTTAATGGAGCACATTCATGACTGTAAGTTGGATGTGGCAGAATTTCAACGTCGTTCAGCTCTTCAAACTTGTTTTTGGTTTTCCTGGAGGTGTGTGGCTTGGCATTGTCCTGCTGCATCAAAGCGCGCTTTCGGTTGATCAGAGCCGGGTACTTTTGCTTCAACTTTTCGTAGACCCGCTCAAGTTGCTGACAGTAAAGTTCGGCACTGATGGCACGACCATTCGGAACAAACTCAAAATGCACGATTCCTTCAAAGTTCCACCAAACGCACAACATGACTTTCTTACCGAATCGATCTTGTTTTGGAACCGACGGTGTCTCTTGCTCTTTCTGAACCCATCGCTTGTCTCGATTGTGCTGGACCAGATAGACCCATTTTGCAAGTGTTTACGAACTTTTGTGACAACCTAATTTTGTTTTAATTGTTTCACCCCAAGCAAGGCATTCCACTGACACTATTGCGCTTGGGGCTACATAGGGGAAGGTAAATATAAAGTGTGGTTAGACATAGGAAATGTCAGAAGGGGGGTGATAGTTTGTAGGATGGGAAGAGTGTTTGAAAGAATGGAAGGGAGTTAATGTGTTAGGAGGTGTCTATTGACCTTACAATTAAAATCCTGGAGATTTTAGCCGTCGGAGAAGAAGTCATGTGGAAGGAAATTCCACAGTCTGGAGGTACGAGTAAAAAAACTGTTGGAGTAGAAGTTGCGGTTGCATTTTACCGGTTTCACTCTAAAAGGGTTGGATCTAGTTGCTAATCTAGTATCTCGTGCAAATTCGAACCAGTGATCTAAGTTTATCGGAGCAGAAGCCATGGCAGTATTTATTGAAGAGACAACAGTATTCAATGCACGGGCTGATGGTAGATTTATAGATTCAGACAGAAAAAACCTCTAGGCCCTGCACAGAGAATCGACTTTCATAGCAGCGGATTTAGCAATGGATTCTATATAGTTATTCCACTTGAGGTCCGCTGAAAGTGTGAGACCAAGGAGGCGTAGTGTTTTACTCTCTGGGATGCAAGCCTGGTCCATGCTAATGGGAGGTAGGTGCGGTTGTCTATGATGGTTAATTGATAGTAGCTTCATTTTAGAAGCATTAAA
>JBBBDQ010000799.1:0-65000 GCA_037127315.1 Ascarosepion bandense
ATATATATATATATATATATATACGTGTTCCACCTACAAACCTGCTTCGCTGTATCACCGCTCATCAGTGTGGCTAGACACCAACTTGCTTCTATTCAAGTATAGGGTAAATATGGATGGAAGAGAACGTAAGTATAGAACGAGAAATCGGGGAATCGAGTTCGAATTCCAGTTGAATTCTTTGCATTCACTTACGCGCAAATACCCTTAGGAAAGGTATTAACCGTCTCTTCCCTCAAGTTATGGGTTAAATAATAGGACAGATTGGGTTCTATAGCCTTCGTCGGCAACCAGTCTACCGCAGAAAGCAATGGCAACTTACTGCGGGAAAATCTTCTGCCCAGTCAGTCATGTCTCTTTCGAGACATGATCGCCCAAAGCGTGTATCGCGCATGGCACTTAACTAACTGACTGATGGATGGAAGAAAATTCCGTATACAAAAGACACTATTCTTAAAATGGGACTCAATACGAAAGAGATCGAATAATATTTATTTATAATTTATAACAAAATATGTTATAATATCACTAAAGATAACTACTTTTGTAGTGATATTATAACATATTTATGTTATATATTCTAAACATGTATCTATCTATCTATATCTATCTATCTATCTATCTATCTATCTATCTATCTATCTATCTATCTATATATATATATATATATATAATTTATTTGAAATCGACAGAGAAGATATATATTTAGTTAACCTTTCTTTTGTATTTATTTCTGAGATGAGTAATTTTCAATAATCTTGTAATTCTTTTGAACTTTTGTTCTTATCTTGGTTGATATATGTCAGAACAGAGAAAACGTTTCGACCAAGTACACTCTGGTCTTCATCAAGTGTCCATCGATTGGCTGATGTGGATTATCTCGTTTGCTTTTGCATTGCAAAATATTCTGTGAAATCTATTATTGTACTTTCATGTTGGAACGTGGTTCGTCACTACCAAGTCCAGGGCTCGAATTCATGATGATACTAACACATATTTAACCAACAACTATGTCCACTATATAACTCACCCGAAGGACTTTAGTAGTGTATTTTTGGTATCAGATAGATTTTAACAAGTGGATTATGTTAGTGGGTTCGTGCCACTTGTTATATTTTGTACTTATTTCTGAGATGAGTAATTTTCAATAATCTTGGAATTATATCGAATTCTTATTCTCATCTTGGTTGATATAGATGTTATAATAGACACAGCGTTTCGACCAAGTAGCGTCTGGTCATCATCAGGTGTCCGTAGATTGGCTAATGTGGACTGTGTTGTTGATTATTGCGAAATATCCTGTGAAATCAATTATTGTTCTTTCATATTGGAATTTGGTTCAATCTGTGAACAACTGATGATGACTAGAGGGTCGAAACGTTGTGTCTATTATAACACTTATATCAACCAAGATGAGAACAAAAGTTGAGAATCATTCCAAGATTATTAACTTTTCTTGTTTGGATACAAGAAAATACATGTCTTAGTGAGCTGGACGTGTCATCGCGATAGAATGTTTATCAATACAGTTTTCCGGATATTTAATTCTAACGTTAATCCTAATTAGGTGTCTCACACTTATAGCTTTCTGCAAGAAGCTACACTACGCTTAGGAGATGACTAGGTCATATACAAGCGTTTATTCTGGTGTTAGAATAAATACAAGTTTCCCTATAATAGACATCCTCATCATATGACGCATACATTTTCTATGAAAGTGGCTCTTTATTAAAAAATAATATCTGATAAAGTTTGTTCTGCCCTAAGTCGATAAAAATAACACGACGCGCCCTGACGGCTCGCTTCAAAGTCGACATTGTGAATATTTCATTAAAAGATTCCAATTAGAAAGTGATTTTTTTTTACCATAGGCTTATTTCTCATGATATTTCTTATAATGGTCATAGTGTATGACTATTTGTTATGTTTACCACCATTCAACTCCGTCGATGGTGGCGATGGAGCACATTCCTTTTGTAAGGATAATGCATGTATCTACGTAGTTAGGACTAGATAGCAATTAAAGAAAGAATTTTCTTTATTCAGTTAATGTTTATATATATATATATATATATATATATATATATATATATATATATATATATATATATATTGTTAAATATAACAGACAATGAATGTCTATTATGTTTAACCATGAGCCGTTCTAAAAATCGTATTTTGACTTTAATTTCTGATGAAAATAAAGACAAAAATTTTTCAACATTTGGATGATTTTTATTCTAAGCTTTCGGATCATATGGGCTATCTTCAGAGTGGTTTTAGTGACGTTAACATAAACATATCCACCATCAAAGATGAAATTTCTCTTCTGCTGATATAGAAACATTGCTATATGACAATAACAGTAATAATACTCACATATACAAACTGTAAAAACAACCTTCAGACTAAAGGATTCAATTTTTTATCATTCCAACTGCACCTACTATCACTAGCACGATTCTTGTTTTCAATTTCCACATTTTTTCTATTTCAATTTCCAGATTTTTATATTTTGACAGTTTTTCGAATTTCTTGGTTGTTATGTTACAATCCGCTGGACAAGCCATATCAATTATTAGGCAAGTTTTTTCTAATGACAAATTTAACGTACATTAAATCAAAGCAGACCACACTCGATGACATCACATTTCAATCTAGTCACAACACATTACATTGCAATTAGACATAATGTTATGTTGTTAACATTTCGGTCTCTCACGAGGCATGACGTCATAGGACTGCATTACTAATTTACGAACTGCGTCTGATATTCGGTGACTGTTATATGCATCTGACGACTGCGTAACGCATGAAAACACAACTCGTGCTACCGCTATATATATTGTCATCCGCAGACAGATATTTCGCCGTAACACAGCTCATCAGTACGGTTAGACTCCTATTGCTTTTTTACCCAGGATTGAAACCCGACCGAAATGGCGTCAGTCGGCGACTCTACCCATGGGCTATGGGCGTTCGGTCGAAGTAGGCAGACTTTTTAGCGCATATATATATATATATTGTGAGTAATCCCTTTTGGTTTTGTCCTTCTTCATGACCCTTTACAATTATTTAAGCCAACGAAGCCCTTGATAAATGTTGGCCGAAAGGTTACTCGGGTTTTGGGATAATTATGACGTCTGTTCTTTTTAAAGATATATATATATATATATATATATATATATACTGAGATATTAATGATTTGTCAATACCTAAATTAAAAGATAATTTTGTCGAGAACGTATGATACTGGTAATATAAAATATGCGCACCTACAGCCTATTACATACGGTATACATTGTTTTTACCTGTTTCATTGAGTAATGTTTAATGTTTACTCCTTCATGCGACCTCTCTGTTTATCTGTCTGGCCTACAAAAAAACCGAGAAAAAAATATTTATATATCTATATACACACACATTTATATCTTTGTTGTCACATACGCATATAGGCGCCAAAATTATATATATATATATATATATATATATATATATATATATATATATATACAAAAATAATATAATAAGTTTAAAAACCATCCACATTTCGTTGTATCACAGCTCATTGGTGCGGCTAGATCGACCGTTTGCTTTAAGACGGGATCGAAATCTGACTGATTTGTCATCAGACGGAGATCTTACACCTAGGCTATCGGCGTACGAGCCAAATAGCTGCTGGTTGGACCAGCAGACTGTAGTTCGATAAAAATGTGCTCAATATACACTCAGCAGAAATGAACTGAATACGCAGAGGTAACAATAGGTTAAAGAAATGAACACACACCACCTACTTGCTTCCTAGGTTTTGATCACGCAGATCTCTTCAGGCAAGCATTCTGAAGAGACCCGTGTAACCGAAACCTGGGTAGCAAGTAAGTGGCGTGTGTTCTGTTCTTTAACACAGACACACACAGAGACACAGAGACTCACAGACACAAATATATGCTATATAATTATAGCATGCCTTATATATATATATATATATATATATATATATATATATATATATATATATAACAAAATGCCAGAGAACTCAGAGTTGCAAAACAGTTGGTTCTCTTTACCTGGATGCATATATTCCCTTTATATCCCAGTAGTATGTAGTACTTGTCTATTCTCCATATGGGCACGTTAGGGATTATTATGAATATTAACTGTTGTATTAATCGACTACAAAGTGTACATTTTGTTTCGACATAAAGAGGACAATGTCTCATCAGGTAGTAAACGTTATTTTATAACAAATAAAAAATATATATCATGACTAGCGGCTGGTTTGCTATGAAATACGTATTACCCAGGAAATTGTAGAATATCTAACAAGTTTTCTAGATTATATTGCTATGTTAAATTAAATAAATAAATTTAACATTGAGTTCTCTTGAGTTTATCTCTATCGGGATTTACCTGACTTAAATACCAAATATTCTACGTTATATATATATATATATATATATATATATATATATATATTATCTTTACTAGCTAATATATTAGATAGATTATCTTTATTAGGTAAAGCAAATTTTTAATGGTTAATATAAAAAGTAGAGATCAAAGCAGCGTCACGTGTACTCTCAAAAGTAACTATTATCGAAATAAGAAATAAGCAAATCTAAAATTACTGATATATATATATATATATATATAGAGAGAGAGAGAGAGAGAAAGAGAGAGAATGAGAGAGAGAGAGAGAGAGCTAGAGCGACGTAAAGTCAGGCTGACTGACTGACACACAGACATCCATGAAGAGAAAGCGAGAACGGGCGTTAATTTTAGGGCAGTGGGTGCTTGAATAAATTATTCATTCACATGCGTCCTGGTTGACAATATTCCAACGCCAATTACGATTCTCAATGTTTTATTGATTTTTCTAAAATGCAAATACACGATTTGAATAAACAGGTAATTTTATGATAATCTTGTAATATAATCATTTATTTTTCTTTCTATATTGCCCTCTACTTCTCTTCCTTTTGCCTATTTTCGGAATTCCTCTTCTTCCAATGACAATAAATTTTGGTAGAGGGAAGATTGTGTAGAGGATGATCTAAATTTGGATGGACAGCAGGTGAAATACGATTGTGTAACCGATCCAGCAAGATTGGGCCCCTCCACATTATTCAAGAGTAGTCCGTGAGTATCTTAAAATATTTCCTGAGAAAAGGATTGCTCAAAGAGCATCCCACGCATAATAATCAAGAGGGTTGCTGTCTTGGAAGTTTTGTGGCCAGATGTTAAGATATTGTCTGACAGCCATGACTGGGATTTCATTCTTGAGTCTTGTTGCCAGACTAAGAGTCTTTTAATAGCCACACTCTTGGCGCAAGACAAGACTACCTCCTTCAGGCATTTGATGTGGGCCTTCGTGTTGAGTCTGAGCCCCTATCAGAAGATGAAGGAAGGCATAACGCTGCCATCACCTTATATATATATATATGTGTGTGTGTGTGTGTGTGTGTGTGTGTGTGTTCTCAAAATTTATTTTTATCGAATTTTTTTATTTTCATGGAAAGACGGCAGAAACAATGAAAATTTAAATTGTAAGCGCTTCAAAGTGAGAAATTCTTGTACACGCTGTGTCCCGTCAGAATGTGGTCGATTAATTGGCCAGCACGTTCACCTAACTTGACCCCAGTGAATTCATTCTTTTGGGAAGTACTCACGGAGAAAGTTTAAATCGAAAAATTAAGAAAATTACACAAGAGATGCATTTCAGGAAATTAACACTCAAAGAGACTTGTGCAAAAAATTTTTGTCGAAGCCTGAGCGTAGTTTGAGCACCTGAAATGATAAAATTTACGCGCTTTTTGTTTTGTTGCATACAATAAAATTTCATTTGACAATGTAAAAGTTGTATCAGTAAATATAATTTTATATGTAATCACAAAATAACTGTTATCATTTACTGTTCACCTCCGTTTGGACCACCTTGTATACATATTTAATTGTCAATATAATTATTGTATTAATAAATATAATTGTACATATAATCTCAAAATAAATGTTATCATTTGCTGTCCACCTACTTCTGAAACCCCCTGTAAGCTCGCACAATAATAATAATAATAATAATAATAATAATAATAATAATAATAATAATAAAAGAAGGCAGTAAATACAAACAAGATTTACAGTTAGTAGATTCTATAGACAAGCAAAACAGTAGCCAAGAACCAACTATTGCGGCAAAAAATATGAAAATGAAAGCCAAAGATAAAGCTCTTGAAAAGATGAAACAGCGCTGGCAGGACAAACCTCTGCATGGCCAATATCCAGTACGTGCCAATAAATCCAATGTTGACAAAGTTAATACTCATCGATGGTTACGTGCATCTGGATTAAAGTCTGAAACTGAAGGATTTATACTTGCAGCACAAGACCAAAGTCTTTTCACGAGAAACTTTCAGGCAAATATTATGCATAATAATATGGATCCAAAATGCAGGTTTTGTGATAAACACCAAGAAACAATAGACCACCTAATCTCAGGCTGTTCTGTGCTTGCCCCAAACGAATATAAAAATCGCCACGATAGAGTTGGGCAATATTTACATTGGGCAATGTGCAAACATTATGGAAAAACTGTAAACAAACACTGGTATGAACATCATCCAGCACCGGTTACAGAAATAGAAGATGTAACCATTCTATGGGATTACACCATCTACACAGACAGAAAAATTGAAGCAAACAGGCCAGACATTATTGTTAAAAACCAGAAGGAGAAAACTTGTCTATTAATTGATATGGCTTGTCCAGCGGATTGTAACATAGCAATCAAGGAATTTGAAAAACTGTCAAAATATAAAGACCTGGAAATTGAAATAGAAACAATGTGGAAATTGAAAACAAGAGTTGTGCCAGTGATAGTAGGTGCACTTGGAATGATAAAAAATGGAACAAAACAACACATTGAAAGAATCCCTGGAAACCCCAGCTTAAGAGATATACAAAAAATTGTCTTATTAAGTACAGCCCACACACTAAGGAAAACGTTATCTATGTAATGCTGGGGATGATAGGGAAGATAGAAAAACATGAAATGGAGTCATAACAACACGCCACTACCTGCCTTAGGTCTCCCCGCAGACTTGGTTGGTAGTGAGACCAAAGCAGAAATCGAAATATGATGAAAAATGACATAATAATAATAATAATTCGCTAGGAATGATAAAAAATAGAACAAAACAGTTTGAAAGAATCCCCGGAAAATCCAGCTTAAAAATATACAAAAATCGTTTTGTTAAGTACAGCCCACACTCTAAGGAGAACTATGTTTATGTAACGCTAGGGATGATATGGGAAAATAGAAAAAAAACCCTGAAACGGAGCCATAACAACATAGCACGAACTGCTTTAGACCTTTCCGTAGATTTGGTAGGTAGCGCTACAATAGCAGAAATCGAATTAAGATGAAAAATAATAATATTATGATAAAATTAGTTCAACAACATGATAAAATTACAATTTCAGTTGATAAAACATGACACAATTACAGTTACATGATACTGGATGATACAATTAATCTAACAACATGAAAACAGAGAGAAAAAATATTCAATAATAAAAGAAGGCAGTAAATACAAACAAAATTTACAATTTAGTAGATTCTGTAGAAAACCAAAACAGAATCCAAGAACCAACTACTGCAGCAAAAATATGAAACAGAAAGCTAAGGATAAAGCTCTTGAACAGATGAAACAACGCTGGCAAGACAAACCTCTCCAGTGTTGATAAAGTTAATACTCATCGATGGTTACAAGCATCTGGATAAAAGTCTGAAACTGAATGCTTTATTCTTGTAGCACAGGACCAAAGTTTTCTCACTAAAACTTTCAGGCAAATATCATACATAATAATGCGGATTCAAATTGCAGGTTCTGTGGTAAATACCAAGAAACAATAGACCATCTAATCTCAGGTTGTTCTGTACTTGCCCCAAATGAATATAAAAATCGTCACGATAGAGTGGAAATATCTACATTGGACAATGTGCAAGCACTATGGAAAATATGTAGACAAACACTGGTATGAACACCGTCCAGCTCTGGTTACAGAAATAGGAGATGTCATCATTCTATGGGATTACACCATCTACACAGACAGAAAAATTGAAGCAAATAGGCCAGACATTATTGTTAAAAACCAGAAAGGTAAAACGTGCCTAATAATTGATATGGCTTGTCCAGAGGATTGTAAAATAGCAACCAAGGAATTTGAAAAACAGTCAAAATTGTGGAAATTGAAAATAAGAATCGTGCCAATGATAGTAGGTGCACTTGGAATGATAAAATAATGGAACAAAACAACACATTGAAAGAATCCTTGGAAAACCCAGCTTAAGAGATATAAAAAAATATCTTGTTAAGTACAGCCCACACACTAAGGAGAACTTTGTCTATGTAATGCAAGGGATGATAGGGGAGATATAAAAAACATACAATGGAGCCATAACAACACACGACGACCTGCCTTAGGTCTTCCAGCAGATTTGCGACCATAGTAAAAATGAAAATATGATGAAAAATGCCATAATGATAATGATATTAATAATGAAAAAGGATACCAAAATTACACAAAAATATCCGGCTTCCTCACGATTTCGAAATCCTCTGTAACTCTTCTGGGTTGTCTCCTTGATAAAATTGATGGCTGCTACCATAACCTTGTCTCTAAATTATTGGAATTATAAGGAGTTTTGTTGATCTTTTGTTCAACTGCATCCCACGCATAATAATCAAGAGGGTTGCTGTCTTGGATGTTTTGTGGCCAGATGTTAAGATATTGTCTGACAGCCATGACTGGGATTTCATTCTTGAGTCTTGTTGCCAGACTAAGAGTCTTTTAATAGCAACACTCTTGGCGCAAGACAAGACTACCTCCTTCAGGCATTTGATGTGAGCCTTCGTGTCGAGTCTGAGCCCCTATCAGAAGATGAAGGAAGGCATAACGCTGCCTGCCATCACCTTATATATATATATATATATATATATATATATATATATGTTCTCAAAAATTATTTTTATCGAATTTTATTATTTTCATGGAAAGACGGCAGAAACAATTAAAATTGAAATTGTAAGCGCTTCAAAGTGAGAATTTCTTGTACACGCTGTGTCCCGTCAGAATGTGGTCGATCATCGCTCTCCACAACTTCCTAAACCTTGTGTGTGTGTTTCTCCATTTGCCAAGACAACCCTTTTTAGCGGTCAGCCATCAGTTCACACAAGATTGTCGGCTAGTTACTTCGCTACCTTTACCTATCTCTCTTGTCCCGGGATAGGCTTTGTGAACTTTACGCTTTCCAAATAATCTCTCCTTATGATTTGACGCAGAAATTTCATCACCACCTTGTTGATTCTGAGGGCAAGCGTTGTTGCCATTTTTTACGACTTCCTCTTGTGCACTCGCTCTGTATACGAAATTCTCAACATCTTTCTGCAGAGCATAAGTTCTGATGCCTTTGGTTTTCTCAACGTCTGTGATTACCCATATGACATGGTTATTATGTTTAACAACTACAGTCTGATTCCAACATAAATCGAAAAAATATTTCACTCTCTTATCTTTATGCTAGGTTTCTCTCGTTTTCACTCATTCATATATATATATATATATATATATATATCTTTCAGTCTTTATTCAACATTATCGTATTCTTACTTCCGGTCCTCTTAGGGTTCTGTGCCTTCACTTCATTTTTTTTCACTGCCCTCTTTTATCACCGACTTACTGTTTGTCTCTTACCTAGAAGCCAAAGTGCACACTACTATGCCTTATGTAGAATAGACGGCTCTTCAGTTCAAGAACGCTAAATAAAAGCCCTTTATCTGATAACTCTTATGCTAAGCCAATGCCGAATAAACCGTTTCTTTGTTTATCAACCTCGGTCATGAGGTATTTCGCTCGAAAGCTTGGAAACATTTTATTCGTGTGCAGTTGGCTTTTTATCAGTTGAAAGAGCCTCGAAGGTTGTTTTTGTTTTTACTTTACCGTCCTCAGTTCCTAAGCAGAGGTTTCGGAATTCATATCTGGAGTAATAATCTGAAGGATTTTATCGCATTTCTTAATTCAACTTTTCGGTTTCACTGGAATTATTTACAGGTCAGTGCTTTTTCGTTTGTTACTACTTGTATGGACGAATTAACAGATAAATATGCAACCCGATATTCGCAATAGCTGTAATCAATGTAATGATCCACATTACGATTTTTATAGTTATTTAGCTTCCTAGTGTCTGCCATTGAGTTTCCTCCGCTTTTAATTCTCTATTATTATTATTATTATTATTATTATTATTATTATTATTATTATTAACGTTTACAGAACAGACCGATTTAAGAAAAGAAAACGAAAAGAAAAGACAATAGTATACTGTCGAAATATTGTTTAATATTGTCAAACACGGTCCTTTTTTTAAAAATCGCACTCTTTTAAGTGTTGAAAAATACTAGAAGCGTTACGGCAATCACTTATTAATATGCCATTTTCATGATAAATCGATTTCTGCTGTGGTCGCACTACCTACCGAGTCAGCGGTTAAACCTCAGGCAGATCATGATGTGTTGTTATGGATATATTTCATGTTTTTTTATTTCCCATAACATCCCTAGCGTTACATAGACAAAGTTCTCCTTAGTGTGTGGGCTGTACTTAATAAGACAATTTTTTGTATATCTCTTAAGCTGGGGTTTCCAGGGATTCTTTCAATGTGTTGTTTTGTTCGATTTTTTTATCATTCCAATTGCACCTACTATCACTGGTAATATTATTGTTTTCAATTTCCACATTTTTTTTTTCTGTTTCAATTTCTAGGCTTTTATATTTTTATGTTTTTTTTCAAATTTCTGGGTTAATATTTTATATTTCATGTTTTTTCTATCTTCCCCATCATCCCTAGCGTTACGTAGACAAAGTTCTCCTTAGTGTGTGGGCTGTATTTAACAAGAAATCTTATTATTATTATTATTAGTAGTAGTAGTAGTAGTAGTAGTAGTATTAGTATCATTTTTTTCCAGAGAGTAATTTTAAGTTTAAGTTGCGTCCGGGGTCTATGTGCAAAAAGGGCACTGTAGAATAGTTATCTATGCACATTTCGAACGTTCATTAAGATGGTGATGGTTGGTTAATTATATATGCAGTTCTACACACACCAATCTTTTGTTGACCTAAGATGTTGATGTCTCCAGGAGTTTTTGTGGAATAATTTTCGGTTCCGTTCTTTGATATACGCAATACTCTTATCAATAATAATTGCAGTTTTAAGTTTCCACATTTTTGTTACTTCGATTTTATTTTGATTTTATTTTTATTTTTATTTTTTATATTTTCATTACAATTCTATTTCTGCAATGGTCACAGTACCTACCAAGTATGCGAATATATTGATTCTGAAATGTTTATAAACTTTCCTATTTGGTACCTTCAGTTTACGAATTTAAGCGTACCACATGATTGGCTTCATTTTACAGATGTAACCGTAGGTTCTATGCTAACAGTTTCTTCTCATTAGTGGAACACGCTTTCAGCTTCTTGCTTTCCAATCAATTCAACTTTTAAATATTTTAAATGGATGTCAATCTTTTTTATCTGTCTTCTAAATTTCTGTTCTTTTATTTCATTTTTTTCCTTTTTAATAAAGTTTTGGTTTATTTATCTCATATTCTTTTGGACTAAAAACACTTTGCCTCTCAGTGGTTTTATTGTCGTGCTTAGGTTGAAATGATTAAAATTAAATTACTTTTTCAAAAAATATATTCGAAAGGTTTGCCGTTATAAAAAAAAAAGCACTGGTGCATTGCATTAACAGTACCATGGAAATATCTCTAAAACTATTAAATTGTCACACATTCCATGATGCAGTTTTTAAAAAATTACTAACACGCTTCTTAAATGTTAAATATTTAATTTATTTAGTTGAAATATGCACCTTGTTGATAAGTGACTCTTCTCCATCGTACCTGTAAATTCATGATTCTATCCTTAAAAAATTATCATCTTTTGATATGATAAATAGTTCAAATGTTTCGATTATCTCTTCCACATTGGAAAATGTTTCATTGCATATGAAAATCCCAAAGAGCTTAAATAAGTGTTAATCAGTAGGAATGACTTTTTTTTTATAATCAAGCACTGGTGCGCAGGGGGTTACATAGGAGGAAAGTTATGAGAAAGAATGACAGGTAATAGAGGGTGTCAGGAAGTGGGTAAGAGAAGACAATACTGATGAAAGTGGAGTGAACAGAGAAAGGAGCATGAGAGAGACGATGCAGGTTAGTGAGATAGAAGATGACTATTGGCTTTACATTTACATTTATGGAGATTGTAGATGTGAGGGAAGTAAGTAAACGAAAGGGAATTCCACAGGAGGGAATTGCAAGAAAAGGAGCTGATGGAGTAGAATTTGCGTTTGCATTTTATTGGTTTCACTGTCAAAGGGTGGGACCTAGTTGCTAATCTTGTGGCTCGAGTAAGTTCATGCATAGTGAGCTAAGTTCATCGGAGCAGAAGCCGTGAAAGTATTTGTAGAAGAGACACAGGGAAGCCACATTGCGTCGGTGAGAAAGGGTCTGTATCTGAGCTGCTAATGGGGGATAAATCACATTACAGATTCCCCATTGGATTTTGTGAAGGACATCACGCAAATATGGAAGATGGGGCGTTTACATGCAGTAAAATTAGACCATCTTTATTCACATGTCTAGGAACTTTCCTGGAAGGTAATTGATACTCACCTGAAGCGAGCTTAATATAAAATGCTCCTCATACCACTAACATTTCCACCGAGCTTCTCTACGGCATATAACTTGATTGAACTTCTTTTAATCCTTTTGAATTTATATTTTAATTGGGGTCATCAGGAGAGAATGTGCGCCGTTTCTGGGCCTTCCTCTCAACGGTTTCACTTGCACACCGCCCCCCACCTTACTGATGTGAGGGCCCATTATGACGAAATACATGAATATATGTGTTATTATACTTGTTCAAATGTCTAACGGCGAAATTAAATTTACGAAAAACGAAAAAAGGCAAACCTTGCATTCCGAGAATGCAACGTGAACCTCATTACGCATTCACGATCAATCATGTCATGCCGTCATGTTCGCTGAAACACTCCACGGAATATTTCTTTTCTTCCATATCCACATACATTCGTTTTTATTTACTAGGATATTGTTATTATTTTCACTTGAAGCAATAATAAATAACCCTCTGAAAAGACCACAATAGAGTAACCATTAACTTTTAGGGTGCATTAGACGTTAGGGGTATTACTTTGGTGATTCAATTGCATCTAACTACTGACCTATTCTTTTAATGTTATCAAAGAGTACCAATCTCTCCTCGCATGTACTGATTCGATTCCAAAATGGTTCTTTTATCAGTTGGGGAAGCAACAGAGAACACACTAAAGCGACGGGATTTTGGGTTTCATTCAGTTTATGCACCGCGAACCTTTCCAGTTTTTTTTTAATTTTCCATTTGCTTTCACTTCCCGAGAAACAGTTGCAGGAAATGTTTCGAGTTGTGATGCAAGTTTTCAGTCTATAGTTCTTAAATTTTGATCAAACAAATCATTCAATTGATCATATCTAATAAACGATCGTGGTCTTCTCTTGATTTATTTTTAAGACTATAAAATTCCAGAACAAAACCTCTGAAACCATCTCTGTACACTTCTTATTTCAGCTAGACCATTACCAAAGACCGTCTTGACATTCTGAAATGCTTCTGAGGAAGAATGATCCACTTTATACTCATACATTAAGCTTAATCAACATTGTTTCCTTGTAATCATTTTCATTTTGCATATGTGTAACAATATATTGAAAAAAAAAAGAGTCAGGAATAAGTCAATATATATATAAAGTTAATTTATTAGACGACAGGATCAACAAGCAACCAAAACAAATACATTTGAAATTTATTTAAAAGTAATAGTAAAAATTTATTTCACTTTATAAAAGTTACAGATTAAAATATATACGATTATCGTAGGCAACTGGCAACTTTCAAGGTAGATATGTACTCTCGCACAATGCTACATTATTTGATGGGTATGACGATAAGCTACACCCGGCAGCAAGGCCTCGGATCAGAAGATTGGAGTTTTTGCGGAGCATGGAACCATCTCTTTATTGCTTTTACCCCAGGTCTACCATTAACCGTGGTGGTAGCATCTGTGATGATCTCACCTATGTGCAAATATTAAACCCTAAACAAAAATCAATATAAACCTTTCATAGTAAAATTACCAGCAATACATTTTATAGCAAAATCACAATCCATACAATCCTAAAAATGTATAAAAATACATGTTTTCAGTGACATAATTAGCTAAAAATATTTTTAAAAATACCAACAATGCATTTGTATATTTCCAACAATATATTTTATATTCTGCAAAATATATATCTAAATACACTCTTAGCTTGAAATTATTTTTACAGCAATTTAAACTTATTTATAAATAGAACTTTGTCTGTGTGTTTGTATGTGTGTGTGTGCGTGTGTGTGTGTGGCTGTTACCTATAGACTCCGAAACGGCTGAACAGATTTTCTTTGAAAATTTACAGTTATACTCTAAGCGTCTATGAGTGTTCTTAGCTAGGTTTTGTGTTGCGGTACCCCCGATAAATATCGAAAATCGATAATCGAAAAAATCGGGTCATAGAAGGAGTTGTCCGATTTTAATCAAATTTGATACACTCATAGACAAAGACATAAGAAACGATATTCAGAAGTTTCAATGTTGCAGTTCTTACAATAGTGCAGAAAATTGATAATATATATATATATATATATATATATATATATATAAGGCAAGATGTTTGTATGTGTGTCTGTTTATCTGCCTGTATTTCTGTATTTTTTCAGCCTTTTTATTTTAGTTTTTGCTTCGGGTTTGGCTCTAAGTAGGTATGATTGTAGTTCTTAGTCTCAGCCATGATACCATTTACTCAGAGGATTTATTTAGCCTTCGAAGTTCAGTTTACGACGAAAAAAACTTATTTGATATCAATATTTTTGATCGATGCTAAATAATCAGACCGGTCGAAATAAATATATGATACTGTTTGATTAAAAACAGAATATCTACTTAAAAACGAGTATAGATCAAAAATAATGTTCAAACAAATCTTTTTAAATTGTCGGTTGTTTATAACCAAGTTTCGTTAAACTTCGTTAATTTCCGTAACATTTATTGTCATTACGATACATTTCAGAGCAGAGATGGTTATTACAATGAATTCAAAAATTATGTTATAAGCTTAATTTGACTTCGTTTAGACTAATCGTCATTCGTAGTCGATATGTTTAAGACAACCCTAGATCACATGGTGGCTTCCGGTATGTGGATAGAGGCCGCAGGTTCGAATCCTTCCGAATGACACACATTTTCGCAATAAAAAATTATCATAAATAATCAGGCCGATGAAAATAAATATATAATACTGTTTGATTATAAACAGAATATCTACTTAATAACGACTATCGATCAAAAATAATGTTCAAACAAATCATTACACAGAGAGTTGCTTTACTGTGCATCAGTAATTTTGTTCGTCTCCAATACATAGCTCGCAATTATCGCTGTATCTTTGTTGACAAGTATGCATTCAATCGTTTTACATCTACCATCACTTTCCTGCAAACAAGTTTTGCATTGTAGTCTGAATTTTCAAATACAGCATAGAAACACAAGAAGCAAGCAACTGAATGGCTTTTTGTTTTTCCCTAACAAGTGTGTGGTTCTCAACAAAGACTCGCCTGGAGAGGATACTCAAACTTAACACTGATTTACTTACGATGTATTAAAACGTGCCGAAATTTTTTACCGTTATCAAAATAAGCCATCTGAAACATAGATCGAAGAATTCAACCACTGGCTTAAAGGAAGTCCAGAACGTGTATACAAATCGATACATTGCAGACGACATATTTCTTGTAAGTGCGGTCGAGGCTTCAGTTAAGATGTTGTGTTCACTACAGCAAAACGATTTCTTTTGATTTGTTCGTCAGCTGATAGCCCATCACAAATGACAAGAAAATGGATTTTTTTTAAATGATGAAATTCGTTTTTGTCTTCGTTCAGGACCATCCTTCATAGACATTGACGTCACGCTGACGTCACTTCTACGTCAGTAAGAATAGCGGCGAGGATTTCCTTATTTATCTGGATTTCGGCTTGCTACCATAATACTGTTGTTGTTTTTTTATTTTTCAGTGTAACAGCAATAAAAAAATCGCACACACAAAAAAATAAACGATTTATAAAAAATGTATATATTTGATTGTCCGAAATGTTCCTGTCGATTTTTAATGGAAATTAAAACATATACCAAAAATGATGCCATTAAATATTTAACTGAATATGAACCTTTTGTTGCATATTCTTTCTCTATTTTTTCTTTCAGTTAAATAGACCGTCTTCCTAGAATTTGGGTAGTTTCACAGCAAAGAATTCATTAAGACAGTTTTTATGTCATCAAAAGAATTAGAATTTTAACCAATGAGATTATTTTGGATAAATGAATATCCGAATAAGCAATGTCACGTGGATATGGTGAGTGGGGTAACACATCCCACCAAAATTGCAACAATTTTTGCCGGATCGATTAAGAAACGTGATGCCTGGCATTATTAAAAAACAAAACTTTCTGTTCGACAAATCTGGGCGTATTTCTTTAATGGCTGCCTTTAATTCGTTTAGTTGCGAGCAGTATTTTTCAGATCTAATTGGCGAGTTACTTTGCAGATGGGCGTTGTGGCGCAATGGATATCGGCTCGGAACGAGAAATTGGGGAGCTGAGTTCGAATTCCAGTTGAATACCTTGCATTCACTTACGCACAAATACCCTTGGGAAAGGTATTAATCCGTCTCTTCCCTCCAGTTATGGGTTAAATAATAGGACAGATTGGGTTCTATAGGCTTTGTCGACAACCACTCTACTGCGGAAAGCAATGGCAACCTACTGCGGAATAATCTTCTGCCCAGTCAGTCATGTCTCTTTCGAGACATGATCGCCCTAAGCGTGTATCGCGCATGGCACTTAACTGACTGACTTGGCAGAATAGCACAGAATTTCCTTCTAATCTCATCAGATGCACAAAATGATTTTCTTAGGATGAAAACCTACTGTTGGGGTAGTTAAAGTTGTATTGTATCCCTTACCCCAGGATCTTTTACGCTGAATATTGTTGTAAACTATCCATTTCTCTTTAACCGACACAATTTGTTTTAAAAGGGTGCATTTTAATTGCATTTGCACATCAAATCGCAGATAGAAGTGTGACACAATAGACTATTTTCATTTACATTATGTGGAATCCAAATACCATATAGTGATTTGAGTACCCAAGCTTCACTAAGAAGATGGTGGGTTTTGATAAATTGAGTGATTCTGTTAATTATGTCATTGTGTAAAACATGTTCTCCTCAATCAACGTTATGGTTTTGTCGTCATCTGTAGTGGGGTGTGACTCTCTGGGCGTACATCAAAAAGTATGCAATCACAAACTCCAAACTTGGCGAACCACTTCTGTACAAATCTTTCAGATAAAGCATCTTCACAGTAGCCAGCACATATCGTTATTATTGTATGCGAAACCTTTTGCCTTTAAGGTAATAAAAAAGCATAAAGTATCTACAATGCACCGTATAATCTTCCGTTTTTATAGGGATCCAGAATTGACACGAATTAAGTAATTTCACATTTTCCATCTCAACTGTGCGCAAATAACCTTGAGAAAGGTATGAATTCGTCGCTTCTCCCTCCAGCTATGGGTTAAGTATCAGGATTGGCTCTAAAGCCTTGGTTGACAACTACTCTACCACAGAAAGTAATGGCAACCTACTGCGGAAGAATCTTCTGTCCAGTCAGTCATGTCTCTTTCGGGACATGATCGCCCAAGGGTGTATCACGTATTACATTTAACCGATTAATCGGAATTGTTAGCATATATCCGTCGATAAATTTGACGTGTATTAATGTATTGGAACATAAATAAAAGCGACATGAACTTTTCGAAGAACGTAATACACACACACACACACACACACACACACACACATATATATATATATATATGTGTGTGTGTGTGTGTGTGTGTGTGTGTATTAGCTTCTTCGAAAAGTTCATAATACACACACACACACACACACATATATATATATATGTGTGTGTGTGTGTGTGTGTGTGTGTATTAGCTTCTTCGAAAAGTTCATGTCGCATTTATTTATGTTCCAATACATTAATACACGTTAAATTTATCGACGGATATATGCGGATTATATATATATATATATATATATATATATAAATTGAATATATGGATCAAAACCTAACAAGATGAACAGAATAAGTAAAGAACAGGTAGAAAAATTGCCTTTAATCTAAAATGTATCATTTTAACAAGTATCTTCTGAGATTTTTAAAGACGAATGAATATATACTGGATAGTCCGAAACGTTCATGCCGACTTTTACGGGAAATGAAAATACATACTAAAAATTACGCTATTAAATATTTATTTAACTAAATATGAATCTTTTGTTACAGTTTTTTTCTCTATTTTTCCTTCAAATTAAATATACCGTCTTCCCTGAATGTCAGTGGTTTCACGACAAAGAACTCATTAAGATAGTTTTTATGTCATCAAAAGAATTAGAATTCCTACTAGTTTTCTCTCTGATTAATGTACATGAATAATAGAAAAACACAATAAAAGCTTTAGATTATTATGTGGATTTTTCATATTTTATTTTGTATATTTTGCTAAACGTTTTTCAAAGTGTGGCTACTGATAAATATTATAATTTTTTTCTTATGTAATTTTTCTAATTGACTTTTGTGTGCTGGATTAATCGTTCAAATCTATCTTGGAGTTTTATACAACATTCCCATTCAATAAAGTGGCTCTTACGCTTTATAATGTGTGAAAAAATAAGTAATTTGAAGGGATCTGGAAATTGCAATGAAAACTTAAGTTACTTCAGAAGTATTGATTACTTCGTTTTTTACAGTTAATCAACACTTTCCATTTTATTTAAAGCCGAAAATTATATTTAGACAAATTTTTTTCAGATGATAATAATTGTAGCGATACAAGACTTACTACTTAACCCATAGCTGGGGGGAAGAGGTGGATTCACACATTTTCACGAGTTATTTGCTCATAGAGAGATATAACTAACACAACAGTAATTGGAACTCTACTCCCCGATTTACAATTCTAAGCCATTATCAATTACATTATCTGCACATCTAAATTTCCAGTACCTGGTACTTTCAAACTGCTAACCCATCCACGTACTGACCAGGTTCAATGTTATTTTCAGTGATCATACGTGAACCGGTGTTTCAACGTGATGTTGCCATATTGCCTGTTACATGTCTATATAATATTACGCAGGCTCTATTAGTATGTGTGTTTACGTTGTTTTAGTAGGTCAGGTGGGTGTTTTTGCGTGGGTACGTTGGTGTTTGTATGCATGGGTGTTCCTGATGTATAAATAAAACATTTCTTTATTGGCCTGAAATAAAACGGAAATAAATAAGTTATAGCGTATGTAAGACGTCTTAGGATTTCAAAAACAAAACAAAACATAAAACACGCTATTTCTTTTATCTTCGTCTTTGACAGACATTGACAGAAACCAGATTTCTTTCAGGCTGTATTTCATTAAAAAAAAAAGTTTATCATATTATTTTTTTTTCAGTTACGGGTGGAAAGAAAAAGTAAAAAGTAAAGAAATAAAGGAAATGATTTAATCTAAACGAAACACGGTAGCAGGTGAATGAAAACGAAGAAAGGGCAGATTTTATTTCTTTAATTCAACGAAAAACACGAAAGAAAATTAAGTTACAAATAGCGAAAAAAAAAAAAACGAAATGCATAAACACGAACAAAGAATGTATAGTCAAGAAAATTGAGGAAACAGGAGATTAAAGTATAAAAAGAAATAATCAGACTTCATTTGAGAAAATAGAAATATATTCATAGAATGTTCTGATCGCCTGACGATCGTGATCTTGAAACTCGAGTAGCGATCTCTTTTTGTGTCATGTCGAAGTTTTCATTAGTGGGGGGTGGGTAAATGCTCTCTGTTTCTCATTTAACAAATTTAAAGAAATCAATGACATTTGTACCTAGGAAAATATTAAAATATAATGTGTGCATGAAGGTAAAATCTAAACTTATTTATGAATGGAACTTTGTCTGCGTGTGTGTGTCTGTGTGTGTGTGTCGGTTACCTATAGACTCCAAAACGGCTGAACCGATTTTCTTTGAAAATTTACACAGTTGTACTATAAGCGTCTGCGGGTGTTCTTAGCTAGGTTTTGTGTCGAGGTACCCCCGATAAATACCGAAAATCGATAATCGAAAAAAATCGGGTCATAGAAGGAGTAATTCGATTTTAATCAAATTTGATACACTCATAGACAAAGACACAAGAAACGATATTCAGAAGTTTCAAGGTTGCAGTTCTTACAATAGTGCAGAAAATTTGATATCGATACCAAAATTTGACTTACATCCATTCATTTTATTTAAAGTCTACGGTTTCGCTTTAACTCGAAACAACTATTGCTTTTTAGTCTTTCATGCCAACGTCCTAAGAGTCTGAGCTCCAGGACCATGAATTAGTTTTAAAGCTTTCATTACACCCGCGCATTGCCAGGCTATACTGCTAGTATAGTTATACAGAAAGAGAGAAAAAAAAGCGTGTATTGTCAATACTTAAAATTAAAACATGTTTTCTATTATTTAATATCAAAATAAGTGGCTTTAAATTTAACATTGAACTGGTTAACACAAATTCCATTTTACATAATTTATTAGGTTAACTGTTATCAATTATTTTAGCTTGATGTGCACTGGGGTGCAGTGGATATAGGCTCGGAACGAAAAATCAGAAATCCAAGTCCGAATTCCAATGGAATTAATCCATCTCTTCCTCCAGTTATGGGTTAAATAGAAAAATAGATTGGGTTCCGTAGCCTTGGTTGGCAATTAGTATACAACAGAAATAATTAAATGCGCGATAATCTTCTGCCTAGTCAGTCATGGATTGAAAGAGATATAATCGCCCAAGCGTGTATCACGTATGGCACTTATATGACTGATGTATATGGCGAGCTGTGTAAAAGTAAGTGCGTCTTACGTACGCTATAACTTATTTATTTCCCTTTTATTTCAGGCCAATAGAGAAATGTTTCATTTATACATCAGGAACACCCATGTGTACAAACACCAACGTACCCACGCAAAAACACCCAACTGACCTACTAAAGCAACATAACCCAACATAAATCCTGAAATAATATATTTTTAAAGTGTCTCTTTCTTCTAGATAATCAACAAATTTGGATTTTTTACATATTCACAAGAACTATAGCTACCGAAAGATTGAAACCAAAGTAGCTTAATCTACTGATTTTCCATTATTTTAATATATATATATATATATATATATATATATATATATATATATATATAATATTATTTTGAACATTATTTTTACTGATACTCGTATTTAAGTAGATATTCTGTTTTTTTTTTTTTAATTAAACAGTATTTTTATATCTACCGGCCTGATTATTTACGATAAATTTTTATTACGAAAATGTGTGCTATCCAGCAAAATAATTCATTACAAATTGTCGGGTGCCTATAATCAAGTTTCGTTAAAATTCGTTAATTTCCGTAACATGTTTGCATACATATATATATATATACCCTCACACACACACACACACACACACACATATATATATATTGAATATATAATATTTGTTATAATTAAAAAAATTTTCTAAAATTAATTTAATTTACATTGCAACACGGAAATTTCTATGTTTTGAGATTTTACTTAGTTATTAGGCAATGTTGACTCATTTTTGTGAAAATAATTTACATTTGAATGTATAAAACAATACACTTGTTATTTAAATAGTTAATATGGATGAGAGAAGACAGAAGAATTTAAATTTTATACGTGCGCTTAATTTAACTAATGAGAATGAAGTTCAACTTTTATATTTGAAATTACAAGTTATACGTTCGGGGAATATAGGGTTTTTTCGTTTAATCAAACGGGTAAGTGTCAGTCCATTGAGCTACTGTCTAGACTGCTTTTTTCCGTTGTTGATTCCTCCATTATTGTTACAAGATTATGGTCTTAGCGTCTTCAGTATCCCAGCAGTTATTTTAACAAAAACGAAAGAAAAAACACTTTTTTTAAAGTTTTTATATGACTTAAATCTTTGAGTATGAATGTACTATATTTATTTCAGCTCAGAGTACAGTTTTTCTCAATATATGTATATATACTCTTGAGCGAATTACATGAAACAAAATGAGTAATGTCTTTGGGACCTTTCACATTTTCTCTAATTACGTATAGGCTGTCTCTTGGCGTCGTCTTCTCATTCAACTGCATTTTCTTTTATGTTTTGAATTGATGGATCCAGTTTGTTATTTCACATTGATGATACGACTGGCAGTTGAAAGGTTGACACCAACAATATCCGCGACGTCTCTGTAGAGCTTGTTAGTGTGTTTGTGTAGCATTACAATTTTTGTACACTTTCTTGGAGTAACGTCTATTGCAAACATTGGCCGCAGCACAACAAATCCTCAGTCAGGACAATAGTATATGGGCGTGATAAAAATCTGATGTAATCAGGTATAACGCAACATATTTAAAGATAAATAATTTTCAACATACACCCCGAAAATAGATTCATATCGATGCACACAACTGCAAATAACCTAACATAAGGAAAAATATGAAAATCAATTACCCACTGACATTTTAGTGGTTTTAAAACTGACCGTGAAACAAAGGAAACTAAATCTGTTGTTTCAATTAATTCATACAAGAATATATATATATATATAGCCGTTGGGATTTCACTCGCCCAATCAACTCAGTCAATTAGAACTTTAATTAGGCGATTAAAACTTTATTATTTGCTCGCCCGTGGTCGATTAAAATCTCGCAATGAAACGTGTCCCTTGAAATATAGAAAAAGGAAATCTGATTCCTTTTACAACTAAAAAGTATGCAATTGAAGATTCACAAATTACTTCGAATGACCTACAATGACATTATAAAACTCTTGGCTTTTATCGTCCCGGTCAATGTCAACATTCGTTTAATTAACGCTTCCAGAGTGGAGCCAAAATGTCTCTGTCGCCCAGATTAATAACGCTCATAAATTTTTAGAAACTCATTTGGAAAAAATATTTTCCAATATTTCCTCCTCGCTTACGAAAATTAAAAAAAGACATTTGAAAGAAAGAAAATAGATACGCATACTTCTTTCAACCACGCACCAAAAATCCAATTATACAAGTAAGTCTTTTGTATAGAAAATCGTTGAGAAAATCAGATTTGTTATTTTTTACTATCTATGGGATAGAGGTTGTAGTCAAACAGAAGAAAGAAACTTCGAATTAGGTACCTCCACTCAATTGCCAAAAACAAACAAACAAAAAAACAGCATATCATGATGTTAAAACGGTTTAAACTTAATAAAAACAAAATTTCATCACCAATGTTTATGGTATTATTAACAGGCAAGATTAAATGTTGTTGTTATTATTTTTACAAAAATAATCCTTTCTAACACATTCGAAATTTTAATTAAAATTTCATGTTTTGTTTTCCGTCAGCGATTCACGCTATGTTTGAGGCGACTATTAAAAAATGGAGTAGGTCGCGTTGAATGGTTTTGCGGCGAGTAAATTTTCCCTCGCTCTCGACCGCCGGGCGAGTGACTTCTTTTTCAAATCTCAAAGGCTATATATATATATATATATATATATATATATATATATATTAGTACCGATATTTTAGTTACATATGCAGCAAATAATCATAAAGTTACATTATTATTAATACTATTATTATTATCAGTAAAAATAATGATGTCATATTCGTCGAAAGGAAATACACTGATTCTCAGGCATTGCAATCAAATCGATAACACACACTCAGCAGACATTACGGCGGTACATTTTTATCTGTATGCTTTTCTGAAATATCAGAGCAATCTGCAATCGGGAAGCGGAGACATTTACCTGCGGATTGAAAACAGACGGTTGAGGTATGCCCATGCTGATGTGGGGTTGGAAAAAGAGTGGAGGCGATAGTGTAGCAAGCTAACAGCGTAGGTAGTTTGTCGTATTCTTTTGTCTACGTTTTCAAAGAAAAAAATTGTCAAAATTTGCAAAATGCCAAATATTGAATAAAAACAGAAAAATATTATATAAACTTTAAGTGCAATGACACAACACTTTACTTGAATTAAAAATATTGTATAGTATTGGTTCTTAGATAATAGTTTAAAGAATAAAAATGGTAGATAAAAGATTATTTTTTTTAGAATTAGTTGTCAATTAACTTACTTTAAGTTAGCTGCACTGATGTTGTGCAATGGTGAGCATGCCTTCTGATCAAGCTGTTATCTTTCTGAAATTAAAATAAATGATTTGTTTTTTAAGGGATCCTCTTCATCTCCGCTGTTAGAAAAAGAGATGAAGAGTTAGAAAAGACCATTATATATACGATGAAAATATTGTGACTTTCTGTGTTGTTTTAATTTGATTATGGAAACAATTTCATTCAATGCTGAATATTCAGCGGCCTTTTGTGCTTCGTGGGTGGTGGCTGGTTGAGTTTACTATTCAGTTAAGTAGCTCGAGTGATATTCACTGTTCTCTTGTAGAAACCAAATTGAAATTGACAAAATTTAAGCGTTTGAAGATCGGTTCTTTTACAATGAAACTTTTAATTACTTGTCTGCATCCTTTCATGTTTTTAGTAAGACCCGGTTAACGTAACGTATTATATATATACATATATATATATATATATATATATATATATATATATGTATATACATACATATATAAATATACCATATATATATATATATATATATATATACATATATATACCATATATATATACATATATATATATATACCATATATATATATATATATATATATATATATATATATATATACAGATGGTATAAAATCTGAAATTGTAATGATTTTTAATGCCAAAATCAAAGTTTTCCGGTAATTTTCTGGTAGAAAAGTATTGTAGGCAACAAGTTATTTTTTTGTCATAAAGTGCTCAATATTAAGAGAGAGATAGACCGTTAATAAAATTAATGTGGAAAGTTTGTCACTTAGCTGAGCTGTGTTGTCAGTTATTAGCAGAAAAACAAACTCCTGAAGATCAAAGAAATCACGATAAATCCTTCACACAACGTCGAAGTCCACATGACAGAAATAACACTCTTCAGCTAAGTGTCAAACTAAATATAATAAAGTATATATGTGTGTGTGTGTTGTGGCGAATCTTCGCCGCAAAATACTTTTAGTCTGTTATAGCCAAGAAGAAAGACGCGGAAACAAGAAGGTTGGTTTAAAAACTATTTTAGAATAACAAAACATATATACATGTAACAGTGTTATTGATCAGCAAAATAGAAGTGTCAGTTCGAACGGTATAGTTACGCTGAAATATTAAACTGTCACAGGACTGCCTCACAGCTGCGTCCCAGGAAGTTAATCCGGTTAGTATGTATAGCAGGAGGAAGAATCCATTCCACGTAGAAATGCAACATATATATATATATATATATATATATATATATATATATATATCAGCCGACGTGTTTCGCTCTCTTAGGGATTTTATTACGGCAAATTAAAGGGTATTATTTTCTACAAGTATTTATAAACAAAAGTGAAGGTATTAGTCTCACAAAAGTTTTACTGATAATTCTCGGTAAATTATGGAAGATGCTAAGTAATATAACGGTGTAGTTACGCTGAAACTTTAGACTGTCACACGACTGCCTCACAGCTGCGTCCCAGGAAGTCAATCCGGTTAGTTTGTATAGCAGGAGGAAGAGTCCATTCCATGTAGAAGGGCACCATAAGTATATATATATTTTTTTTTTCTAAACATATTCTATTAAATATAAGAGACAATCAATGTCTATTATGTTTAATCATGAGCCGTTCTAAACGTCGTATTTTTGCTTTAATTTCAGTTTTAAATAAAGACAAAAATTCTCCAACATTTCAGTTTAAACTGCCTCTCTGAAGATGGCTCATGTGAGCCGAAAGCTTAGAAGAAAACCAATAAATAATTATCCAAATGTTGGAGAATTTTTGTCTTTATTTTCAACTGAAATTAAAGCAAAAATACGACGTTTAGAACGGCTCATGATTAAACATAATAGACATTCATTGTCTCTTATATTTAATAGAATATGTTTAGAAAATTACTTGCTGCCTCAGTATACTATATATATATATATATATATATATATATATATATATATATATATATATATATCATAAGGATTTTATTAAGGCAAATGTAAGGGTATTAGTCTTACAAAATTTTAACTGATAAGTCTCGGTAAATTATGAAAAATGCTAAGTAATGCAATTTAATGTCTAATAGTCATTAAATATATACATATATAAGTTTTCAATTTTACCGATTAGTTTTACACCAACTGTAGGGAGGCCAAACATATTTTATCCATAGAGAGCGCACTAAAATAAGATATTTTTGTTCAAAGAGCTGGCGTTTGAGTGTCTCCATTGATTTTTTTGTAACACATCAGTTCGAGGCTTTTGAGAGATAATCTAATTGTCAATATTATATCGGTAAAAGGGTGCTAGGCAACTCTCTTGATCAGATAGAAGAGTCCATGGAAAATTGGAAGAATTTCTCCTACGTCAACATCAGGCCGGGAAGATTTATCAGAAGTCTTCTATAAGATTCGTATTCTTGTATCATGTCACAACCTGGAGTATATATTGCTGTAGATCTCTTCTTTTTATGATAATGGACTCGACTTGAGTATACATATATTCCTGCCATAGTGAGAACCGTAGAGATCCGTTTAGAGACATCAGGACTGATCCGTAAATTACCGAACAATACCGAAATGACACCGCGTCAGTTGGCATATTAGCTCTGAGCTCCACTCAGCCAGAATAATAGCACCAGATGTACTATTTCCAACAGGGTTTCACTTCAAGACTTATATATATATGTGTGTGTGTGTGTGTGTGTGTGTGTGTGTGTGTGTGTATATATATATTTGTTTATTACTAATCGTATTCTTGGATTACTAACCTGCGTTCCAGTTTGTATATTTACGTTCAATATAACCTATTTTTCGATCTCAAATATCTGTTTTGTTGTTCATTATTTTTGTGTGGTAACTCACTCGGAATCCACAACATATATACTCATGATATCAAGTTTGTATTGGATATCCCGCTTCTCCCGATCAGAGAGCATTTACTACAGTTAAAGAGCTCCATCTACATGATAGATTCACTGCAAGACAGCGGATGTTTGAACTAAGAATTTTCCTTCTTTTAGATGGACTCCCCTACTAGGCTAATAAGTTATATCTATAAGAGTTAAGCTTCCGGCACTTCATATTCCTAAGAGGTTTCCCATGTAAGTAATGACGTAGTTCGATGCTGTTTAATTTCGATGTTCGAATGAGAACAGCGCGATATAGCCGTAAGATTGCGCTTGGGGCTACATAGAGGAAGGTAAATAGGAAGAGTGGTTAGATATAGGAAATATCAGAAGGAGGGTGATAGATAGTTGGGTGGGTGGGAAGAGTGTTTGAAAAAATGGAAGTAAGTTTGTTAGGAGGTGTCTATTGACCTTACATTTAAACTCCTGGAGATTGTAGCCGTCGGGGATGCAGTCATGTGGAAGAGAATTCCACAGTTGGGAAGTGCGAAAAAAGAAACTGTTGTAGTAGAAGTTGAGGTTGCATTTTATCGGTTTCACTGTAAAAGGGTGGGATCTAGTTGCTAATCTAGTATCTCGTGCAAATTCGAACCTACGTGGCACCAGTGATCTAAGTTCATCGGAGCAGAAGCCGTGAAAGTATTTATAGAAGCGCCACAGGGAAGCCACGTCGCGCCGATGAGAGAGAGACTGCAGGCGGTCTGCTAAGTCGGTATCGATCACATTACAGACCCTCCGCTGTACCTTATCCTGAAAGAATATCTTTGACTCATTGCTTGAAGATTTGGGAAGAAATTCTTCATCTGATGTATTTACATTTCCTGGGAGAATCTCTGTATTTTCCAGTTTCACAGATGCAGTAGGAATTATTCAATCAGATTCAGTTTGTACAAGTCGTATTGTTGATGGAATATTAGAGTAAAAAATTTTGTTCTTATTCTTTTAGTTGTATCTTTTAAATCTTTCCAGGAAAATATACCAAGCTTTACTATGAATTATTAGTAACGTCTATATCACCGCTCCCAGGTATTAGAGAAAAAATAGAACTTCTTTTTTTTCATTTTATTGACTATCACGTTTTTCTTTTATTGTGTTCGTGACCAATCTGAATAAGTGGAAAAAATGTCTTCCGTGACACGGGAACTTAGCGTAAAAGGTTGCGGTGTGCTTGTCTATATAATTGAAATTCCAAATTTCGAAGACCATTTCTTTTTGTTCTTTGTCTATTTGTCTATTGAATTTGATGTACAACACACTATACAGCAAGTATAAAACATCTATAAAGCGATTGTATCCCATAAAAGGGTGCAACTGGGCTTTGGAATTATCCACTGAACCACAAAGACGAGATTCAGATTACAGAGGTAGATTTGATGTTTAAGGCACTCGAAAGACTAGACATGTTTGGTTTGAACGATATTCAAAATGTTACTTTTTTTAAAACATATCACCCCGATCAAAGCAGGTTAGTGCGACTGGTGCACAGAGGGTTACACAGGAGGAAAGTTATGGAAAAGAGGGACAGGTAATAGGGGGTGTCAGGAAGTGGGTAAGAGAAGGATGAGATATTGATGAGAGTGGAGTGAACGGAGAAAGGAGCATGAGAGAGAGAGAGAGAGAGGGTGCAAGTATGTGAGTTAGGAGATGACTATTGACTTTACATTTAAATTCTTTGAGATTGTAGCTGCTGGGGAAGCAAGCAAATGGAAGGGATTTCTACAGGCGGGAATTGCGAGAAAAGAAGCTGTATTTGTGCTTTTACTATCCTCGTGTCAACCAAAACTATAACATTTAGACTGGCGGGCAATACAAACCTATTTTAACAGGAATATGGCTACAAAGTTGAAGCCAAGTGAGCAAACAATACTGTCTTGGGTCACTGGCTTCTGGAAGACCCTATAACAGGAAACAAAAATCTGCACCAGGCGATAAACGCAGGGGAAATAACTCATGGTGTTAAACAATTTCTGTGACCACATCACCCCTTACATCTGGTTACTAACTCCCCAGGCTGCAACCCTATTGATTAATATATGTGAGGCGCAGTTGAGCGAGAGACTAACAAAACTCATAGTAACACCAAAGATGTACTG
Source organism: Ascarosepion bandense (assembly GCA_037127315.1). NCBI lineage: Eukaryota > Metazoa > Mollusca > Cephalopoda > Sepiida > Sepiidae > Ascarosepion > Ascarosepion bandense. Next base: position 29,428 of record JBBBDQ010000799.1, read on the forward strand.
ATAGCATTCACCAGCTTAAACAAGTAGAGAGCCCACAAGAGATGCAAGAGATCCCGAAGTCTTCTGGAGGCCGTGGTTGAAGCCAATGGCGATTTTATTGAATAAACGTACTTTTCATTATTTCGAGATATTTTTTGTGTAATTTTAGTAAGTATGTTTTTAAAATGAATTAGCAGAATTATTTTCATTTTTCAACGACAATTTATCCATGACACTAAGTATTAGCGGCTTACACCCTATCACGTTGGATACAACGGTTCTCGCTCGATCACCGAAGTTAAGCAACGTTGAGCCTGGTCATTACGTAGATGAGTGACCGCTTGGGAATACCAGGTGTTGTTTAGTGACGGATGTGCGTTGTGGTGCAGTGGATATCGCCTCGGAAAGAGAAATCGGTGAGCCGAGTTCGAATTCCAGTTGAATACTCTGCATTCACTTAAGCACTGGTACCCTTGAGAAAGGTATTAATCCGTCCCTTCCCTCCAGTTATGGGTTAAATAACAAGGGTAGGACTTGGGGACCCTGCCCTTAAAAAACAAATCTCAATGAATCTTGATACTCGAAAAGAAAAAAAAGGGTATTACTAAACACAAAACGTATATAAAAAACAACAATATATTGTTGAAAAGAAAAGGTATTACCAAGAGTAAATAAATAAATAAACAAAAATTAGTTGGCATTAAATGACCCGCCGAGGGTGATATGGCATAAAAACAAAACAACCAACCAAGTAAAAGTCTCTTACAAATCAACCATTTTTGAAACTCGTGCCATGCCTACGTCTTCCTTTTTGATACTCGTGAAAAACAGACTCCGTGAGAAATATGCATAAAGTATTCGTGAAAATGTTCCCATGCTTTAATACAAGATATAGGAGGCACTATTATTATTTCTAGGCTTATCGCCAAGTTTTATTTCAAAGATGGCCTTTAAAAAATTTCTGTCATGATTTATGTCCGTTTTATTTCTTTATTGAGAAAAATGACAATCCCGTGACTTCATAATATAGTTATTAACTCCACAACAAAATTCGACTTTATTTGTATAAATCATCACTTCGTCTCCAACGGCTTCTATAAACCACAAATACTTTATATCGGATCAAACAATTTATCAGACAAGGACAAAGCAGACATGTCCAACCACTAAATCTTATGATTCGTAATTGTATGACTCATCAATGTTTGTCTTTTTCTATATATATTCTTGCTTAATCATAGAATAATTATTGTCTGAAAGGTAATTTTAATTAATTTCTAATGCAATGGTATTTCAGAATGTTATTGTTTATTTCATTCATTTACTTTTCATTTATCATAATTTTGCTGGTTATTTTAAAATATTTTATTGGTTTAAAATTATATATATATATATATATATATATATATATATATAATCTAAACTTTTTTATAAATGGAACTTTGTCTGTGGTCTGTGAGTGTGTGCGTGTGTCCGTTACCTATAGACCCCGAAACGGCTGAACCGATTATCTTGAAAATTTACACAGTTGTACTATAAGCGTTTGCAAGTATTCTTAGCTAGATTTCGTGGCGACGTACCCCGATAAATATCGAAAATCGATAATCGAAAAGATCAGGTTATAGAAGGAGTGGTCCGATTTTAATCAAATTTGATACACACATAGACAAAGACATAAGAAACGATATTCAGAAGTTTCAAGGTTGCAGTTGTTACAATAGTGCAGAAAATCGATAATATATATATATATAAATGAAAGATGTTTGTATGTGTGGGTGTGTTTATCTACCTGTATCTGTATTTTTTCAGCCCTTTTATTTTAGTTTTTCCTTCGGGTTTGGTTATAAGTAGGTATAATTGTAGTTTTTAGTCTCAGCCATGATACCATTTACTCAGAGGACTTATTTAGCCTTCAAAATTCAATTAACGACGAAAAAAACTTATTTGATATCGATACCAGGAAACCAAAATTTGTAACATACTTGGCGCGCCTGAGCAAATGGATAACAGAGCGGGGTTTGGATGGAGTAACAGGAAAAAAGTACCACCTGAAATAGGGAGACATGGAAGGTCATGATCGCCTTCGTCCTGAAAGGGACACGGCACATGTTTTTAATAGTTTCAATCCAAGCAAGGCGGTAACGCCACTGGTGCGCAGGGGGCTACATAAGCGAGTAAAAGTTTTGGTAGGAGGAGCGTGAAGAGAAAGACGAACGATTTACAGGGGGTGTCAAAAAAAGGGCAAGAGAAGGATGGAAACACAGGTGTGAAGACAGTTGCAAAGATCGAGAGAAAGGAAAAGAACAAGCTACACCGGGTAATGTAGAAAGAACTGGAGTCAATTAGATATGTGGTATGAATTGACATTGCATTTAAATTCCTGCAGGTTGTAGCCGTCAGGAAAACAAGTATACGGAAGGGAGTTCCACAAGTGGGAAGTTCGAAAAAAAAAGCTGATGGAATAGAATTGTTGGATGCATTTGGTTGATTTAACTGTAAAAATGTGGAACCTTGTTGCCAGTCTGGTTGCACGAGTAAATTCTTGTGGAGGGGGCACCACTGACCTGAGTTCGTCGAGCAGAAGCCATGAAAATATTTGTAGAAGAGACAGGGGAAGCCACATCCCGCCGGTAGGAAATAGCTGTAGTAGAGCTGCCAGATCAGGACTATATATATATATATATATATATATATATGTGTGTGTGTGTGTGTGTGTGTGTGTGTGTGTGTTTAGGCAGAAAAGTTTCTTTTAGACATGTCAGATTAAATAAATTGAAAATATTTTGTCTGTTCATTTTTAATAAAACCCGTTCATACTCACGCATAATCTATCGCGTATTATAATTAAAATAATATAAGTAATGAATTGTAACTTTTGCCAAATGATTTTATTATTCGATATTCCCAAGTACTTTCAATCTTCTTCCGAGATCAATTTCAGAGGTGTAAGTTAATAGAAATAGCTATGAGTACTGAAATTTCTATGAAAAGAACAGTTTCTTGATGCTTTAACACATGCCTGACCATGACATTACAACATAAAAAAATTCCATTTTGGATATTTGTCGCTTTCTAATGAAAGCTAATCAATTTGTCAATCGTTACATTTGAAGCAAGAAGAAAATTTACTGTAATTTTTAAGAACACAGTTTTGTGATTATTTTTTGTTACCTCAACTCACTGTTTTTCTATTATTTTCTATTTTATAATATTATTATCAATTTTATCATTCATTTCTAATTGTTTTTAATTATTATTATTATTATTATTATTATTATTATTATTATTAATCTAACAATTCAGTTCATCTATTTAAAATACGGTCTCTAAATTTACTGTCCTCTAGTTGAAAATGATCAACGCTAAGAAAAGTTTAATGCACGGTCAAATTATCGTTCGTGTATATATATATATATATATATATATTTGTAAACGAAATATTTTAGCCATCACATCCGAGTTCAAAAATTAACAATGTCAACCTAATGTCAATGTCAACATAACTACCTCTCTCAACAACAAAATGTTTTCCTTCTTCCCCTTGTCCCCACTATTCCTTCCGTCTAAATAAATCTAACCAACTATTTCTGTGACATGAACATTTTTAAAAATATTCATGAAATAAATTATCACCGATTTATGTATAAATGTGTCCAATTTATTTTAATTATATATATATATATATATGTGTGTGTGTGTGTGTGTGTGTGCGTGTGTGTGTATGTGTGTGTGTGTGTGCGCGTGTTTGTAAAACAAAATATTTAAATATGAAAGTATTATCTCTAGATACAGATCTATCTATACAAATTTTTATCATTTGATCATAATATTAGCTGTCAAACATTCCTACTTTTTGATATAATTAGCATTGAGTGGTAATCATGTTAATTACATTGGTGGGGGAACGCAATTAAATATTTACAAGTAGCAAATTGGGTGACATTCTGTTTGTCTGTATCATTTCATTGGTGAATAAAAAACAGTACCTGTTTTTAATGCGTCTCTATATTTTCGAAAAGTTGTCTTTTGGAATATGAAGGTAGACTTAAGAATCAATCTAAAGATCAGAAGTCTTCCACATGACGCCTGGCTCACAGCCGACATGTCACTTTCCAGCATTCAATCGATTGGAAGAAATTGTTTTAAAAAACGAAGTCTAAAAATTAATGCAGCTTCAGTAAAAATAAAATGAAAAATTGGAATTCACGTTGGATTTGATTCTTAACAATTTACAAATATTTTTCTCACCCGAATATAAATTTGAATACCTGGGAAATGTTCTAACAGAAGACGGAAAGTGCGACATTTGGATCTGAAGGTGTATAGGTTTGACCAAGGATGCTTCCAAAAGCTGAGTGGAGTATTAAGAGACAGGAGAAATTCGCTGGAAACAAAGAAAAGAGTAATGGATAGTTATGTGATGTCTCGTCTTCAATATGACAGTTAATGCTGATTATTTCTTCAAAGATAAACAAAAGTCTTGAAACAACCGAAATTTGCTTCTATTGAAGGATACTGAGGATACTATAGACCGAATAGCAACGACGAGGTTTTGAAAAGGATTGAAACAAAAAGGAAACTGATACGTAAGATCAGGATAAGACTGCTGAAGTTTCTGTGTCATGAAATAAGAAAGGAGGGCTTGGAGAATCAGATACTCACTGGAGATATAAAGTGATGGAGAAAGTAAGCGGTAGGCAACGCATGGCATACTTGATTGGCTTTAGCAAATGGTGGCAGTGCAGGGTTAACAAGAGAAGGGTAACAAGAGAAAAGTTCTTAAGAGCTACAAGGCATAAGAAGATGTAGAAGGCTATGATCGTCTACATCCTGAAGGGACACGGCACATAGAAAAACATATACAATGATGTTCTGAGTAACTGTAACAAAAGCAGGGTAGTTTAAGATCCCAAGAAGACAATGTAATTTTTAGCGCTGATTTCGAATTTCGATAGAAATTTGTTACATTTATTTTTGCAAGAATAGTTTTGGGAAATTATTGGACCTATCTATTCTAAATTCAAATATTATGGTTGACTGGATTCATTAACCGCGATCGTTCTAACACATCACTCCATAGATCCAATTTTAGGCAAAATTCGTTTTTATTCATCAACATAGTCTCCTTCTTGGGTGATACACCGATTCCAACGCTTCTCTAACAATTCAATACGAATGTTGTAGAATGATTTGATTTTGGCCTCAAAACACGCCTCAGTTTCCAATATCGCTTCTTCATTGGGGACATATCTCTTTCCCTGGAGTACTCTTTTGAGGTCTGCAAACAGTATAGGCTAATAGAGTGGATGCGGAAGCAATTCGAAGTGCACTTTTTATAGTTTTGCCATCGTTGCGATGACATGGTGCGTTTTCTTGATGAAAGACCACATTTCACTTCTCCATTTGAGGCCGTGTCTTGCCGATTTCTTCCTTGAAACGCACTAAAATATTCGCTATTGATGGTTCTTCCTTTCCTGTTTCTTTTTCGCTCTATCTGGTCTCTGAACATCAGCTTCTCCAAGTCCTCCTTTCGAAAGAAATTTAGCTGTCTTTTCCTCATGCTCAGCGTTAATTTTCCTTTTGCTTCCATTCTTTCCAAAAACCATCATTGTTCCCATGTTCGATCCTTGATATCCACAGCATCATTCATTTTAGTTGCTTCAAAGTTTTCCTTCATCTTTGATGAGATTGCCAAGCATTCACTGCCATATTGAAGAACTGACATCACATAGCAATCAAGTAGTCTCTTCTTTGTTTCTAGAGAAATTTTGCTGTCTCTGAATACTTTATTCAGCTTCTGCAATTCGTCCTTCGCCATGCCAATTCGCCTTTGGATCTCAGTGTCGCACTTTCTGTCTTCCTATAATACTTCCTCGGTATTTAAATTTCTGTACCTGTGGTTATTTTAATATCTGTCACCTTTAATTGGCATTTTGGTCTCCTTTTTTATCTTATTACCTTACATTCGGTTTTCTGGCAGTTTTTTTTTTTTTTTTGTAGTTATATCTTTCCGCTTTCGTCAGCTTTCTGCTGTAGGAAGTTTTGTAGTTTCCATTTTGTGTCTGCTATCAGCACTGTATCATATTTGTATTTTAGGTTAGCCGAAATCAATAATGACAATAATTTACATGAAAACAAACAGATAATGCAATCAACTAACTCCGCAAAAACCGTTAGCCAAAGCAATTTATCCAATTTAAAAGATATCAAAATAATTACAACCCCATCCAAAATATTATGGATACAACCAAAAATACCCACAACAATAAAATTTCTGAAGCAGGTATATATAAAATTGTCAAAGTTGCTCCTCACAATAAAATGGGAAAATTTGAAAACATTTAAGAAAAAGGGATTTCATACATGTATTATTTAAACGGATGTGCGTTGTGGTTCAGTGGATATCGACTCGGAACGAGAAATCGGAGAGCCGAGTTAGAATTCCAGTTGAATTCGTTGCAATCATATACGCGCAAATACCCTTACTCCGTCTCTTCTTTCCAGTTATGGGTTAAATAACAGGACAGATTGGGTTCTATAGCCTTGGTTGGCAACCATTCTACCGCAGAAAGCAATGGCAACCTACTGCGGGATAATCTTCTGCCCAGCCAGTCATGTCTCGAAAGATACATGATCGCCCAAAGCGTGTATCACGTATGGCACTTAACTGACTGACTGACTGATTATTTAAACACAGAAATACATTGAACAACATTGATCTACAGAATGCCACGCTTGTTAAAAGAGAAAGTAAATTACTCAGAATTAAAATTTTCAAGAGTTACGCTATCAAATCTTATTGAAATATAAATCTGCGCCATGGGCTTTTTCAAATATTTCCATTCCTCAAAGAATTACTACTTGCCAAAGCCAACGTGTATAGCTGTAAAACCGTTAGAAATTTAATAAAAAAACAAAAAACAAAAAAAAAAAACGGTCAAACTCATAACTTCATATTATCTAAATTATATAACACATAAATTGACCACAAATTAAAATAATTTAATTTTGTTTTATATTAAAACCAAAGAACATTCAAGAACAACGTATACCTACTTTCGTTTGATAGACATTCAATTGTGTCAAGTGGCGTCATTCGAGTTTTCGGCTAACGAGATTAATATTTATGAGCATTCTAAAAACTTAAAAATTTTCTTTTGTCTTTATTTTTATTGTTCTCTACAGATAGATTCTATCTTAAATTTTTCATATATATATATATATTTATATTATTATATTTTATTATATTATTATATTATATTTTTTATATTTTTATATTTTTTCATAAATATATATTTTTTTATATTTATGTATATATATATATATAAAAATACACACAAAATTTCAGAAAATGATGTATTTGAAAATATTCATGAATGAATACATAAATATGACTTAAGACATCGATAGATATTAAATATTCGTTGGGCATCTCGACGTGTTGTAATGTTTAGCAAGCGAGGATCGAATTCACAACTGAATTGTGAGTTCGATCCTCGTTGGATACCACATATTTTCGACCTTGTGTCAGGTAAGCGGCACTTAAAAACTCGACATATTTAATATTCGTGTTTGTATATCAGTATACACATACCTATATTTAAATATTCAATAATATTTGAATATATAAACACTATAGATATATTCGTGATCAGTGTTTGATTAAACATACATTTATACGCATTCGATAGACAGTCGATAAATTACCGTCTAATTGTAGCCGTCAGGAAAGCAAGAATATGGGAGCGAGTTCCACAGGCGGGAAGTGCGAGAGAAGAAGCTGCAGGAGTAGAATTGTCGTCTGCATTTGGCTAACCGAACTGCGAATGGGTGGGACCCAGTTGCCAGTCTGGTTGCAGGAGTAAACACCTGTTGAGTAGGCACCAGTAACTTAAGTTCGTTCGAGCAGAAGCCATATTTATAGAACAGACAAAGGTAGGCCACATTTCGTCGGTGGGGAAGTGGCTGTAGTCGAGCCGCCAAGTCAGTACCTATCACATGACTGATTCTCCTTTGGAGCCTGCCGAGAACACTGAGGAGAACGGCAGGGGCACCTGACCATATATAGCAGCACTATTCCATGCACGGACGAATGGTTGATTTATATATATGCAGGATGGATTCAGGCGTAAAAAACATTCTGGCCCGACACAGTGACCCAACCTTCTTAGCAGTGGATTTAGCTCTGGACTCGATGTAGTGGTTCTATTTGAGATCAGAAGTGAGGGTAAGGCCGAGGAGGCGCAGTGTATTGCTTTCAGGGATAATCGCTTGGGCCATGCTTAGGGGAGGCAGGAGAGGTTGCCTGTGATGATTAACAGACAACAGCTTGGTCTTAGACGCATTGAAGTTGACAAGCCACTTCTTGCCCCAATTCACCAGAGAGTGTAGATCCCGTTCAAGCTCAGCAGCGAGATTATCTTTGGTTTCTGACACATGCGGGAGTAAATTGTGGTGTCATCTACGTAGGTGCTTACTTGGCACTTGATCTCATCTGGGAGGTCACTGATGAAAATAAGGAAGAACGTCTGGCCCAGGATAGAGCCCTGTGGGACACCAGCATTTGTGCTGTAGGATGAAGAGGCATGCCCATTCAAAACGACCTTCATTTTGCGGTTATTTAAAAAAGATTGGATTAGATCAAGCAAGCGTCCAGTAATACCGTAACCACGTAGCTTGCATAGAAGGTCAGAGTGCCAAACCCTGTCAAAAGCCTTGGAGATGTCCAGAGCAACAGCACGAGCCTTGCCTGATTCATCAAGGGCCTGGAGCATGTACTCCGTAACGGTTGTTAGCATGTCGGCCGTGAACCTGGCAAAGCGGAAGCCATATTGCTTGTCAGAGAAGAGTTTGTGGGCAGTAAGATGTTGAACTATTTCAGCATTGATTATGGCCTCGAACACTTTCCCGAATATCGGTAGAAGACTGATAGGGCGATAGTTGGATAGGTCCGAGCGTTCACCACAATTCTTAAATACAGGAACGACTGAAGAGAACTTCCAGCATGCAGGAAAGCAGGAAGCAGAAAGGCAGTAGTTCTACAGTTTAGAGAGGACAGGGAAGAGTTCAGGGGCACATCTTTTAAGGACTATCACCGGGATTCCATCACCACCGCTCACCTTATGGGGGGGTCAAGTTTTGAAATTACTCGGGATACTACTGTCGGGGTAATATATACGTCGTACAGTTTGGTCTCAGTTCTAATAGGGAAGTCGGGTGAGGGTACTCCAGATGAGTCAAATGTGGAGTTGGATGAGAATCTGCGAGCAAAGCACTCAGCTTTGTCTGCAGATGACGTAAGAACCTCAAATTCATTGATTAAATGAGGTATTGAGGATTTGCTATTGTTCATCAGAGGAGATAAAATCATCTTTGATGGTGGATGTTTTTATATTAAGGTCACTGTAACCTCTCTGATGATGACTCATGTTAGCAGAAAGCTTAGAACCAGCATAATAAAAATATCCAATTTTTGTCATTAATTTCACCTGAAATTAAAGCCAAAATACGATGTTTAGTATGGCTCAATATTAAACATAATAAACATTCATTGTCTCATATTTAACAGTATATGTTTAACAATACATGCCTCCTCGATACACTTTATATATATATATTTATCCAGGTAAAGAAAACCATCAGTTTTTACAATTCCGAGTTATTCGGTATTTACATATTTTTTATATAAATGTTCTCAATACAATAAATATTGTAAAGCATAATATAAATTAAATTTGTTTTTCATATTTAAAATTAATATAATTTACATTGCGACACAGAAATTTATGTTTCAAGATTTTTACCTCGTCATCAGGCAATGTTAGATCATTGCTATGAAAATGATTTTCATTAAAATAATTTTCACAACAATGATCTAACATTGCCTGATGACGAGGTAAAAATCTCGAAGCATAGAAATGTCTGTGCCGAAATGTAAACTATATTAATTAAAAAAATCAAATTTATACATATATATATATATATATATATATATATATATATATATATATAAATTTGATTTTTTTTAATTATATAAATTTGATTATCTATATATATATATATATATATATGTATATATATATATATATAATGTGTGTGCGTGTGTGTGTCTGCCCACGGCGTCCATATATTGACGAGGAAAGAGAAAAGACAATTGCTGATTTAAAATAAAGTAATACAGCCTAATGTTACCTTTTGTCTTTTATCTCAGTGAATCGAAGTTCGCCGTGGGTATATTTTCAGTTCTCATCCAATTACAAAATATCGTCTGAATTCTCATTTTGTACGAGACTGTCTGAGAATGGTGCCGAAACTTATTAATAGGGAATAGGCATATTTCCATTGCCAGAACATCAAGTACAGATGCGTGTACACAATGAAATCTTGCGTTGTGTGACTGTTTATTTTTTACACATAGGCACGCAAACACACACAGAGAGGAAATGAAATGCAACTTTGTTTTTGTTTTCTACTGCCTCAATTGATCATTTGTTTGTAAGAGCGTCCCCATTTTTGTTACTCCTTAGTTCTTTCTCTTTTCCTCACTTTGTTCATATCTATCAATACTTATGCGTTTATTCACACGTACATACATGAAACATATGTACGCTCGCCCATAGAGAAATTAACATAGCGAAATAATTACAGTGAAATGAATAATTCACGCTTCATGAGGTCTGTCAGTTTCACATCTCAGCACGCTCTTCAGATATTTTTTTAATATAAATCACTGAATGATTAAAGAAAGATTTGGAAGAAGAAAACTGACCCTTTAAATTCTCTTGTTTACAGCAAACGTTTAAAGATAAATAATGCTAGTTAATTCTAGATTTTTTTTTGTTTTGTATATTAATGTGCTGGGCCAGGAAGTTTGTCCCGTCCGAAACAATCCTGCACATATACAAATCTACCATCCGCCTGTGCATTTAATACTGCTGCCATATCTTGTCGGGTGCTCCTGTTATCCACCTAGGAGTTTTTTGACAAAATTCAATGGAGAATCTGTAATGTGATCGCTCTCGACTTGTCAGCTCGGATACAATCAATTTCTCACCGCCGCACTGTAGCTTCTCTGTGTCTCTTCTACAAATACTTTCATGGTTTCTGCTCAAATAAACTTAGCTCACTGGGGTACCCCCCTACATGAATTTGCTCGAGCCACAAGATTAGCAACTAGGTTCCACCCGTTTGCTGTGAAACCAATAAATTGTAAATGCAAATTCTACTCCAACAGTTTCTTCTCTCGCACTTCTCGCCTGTAGAATTCACTTCCGTTTACTTCATTTCACGGCGGCTACAATCTTCAAGAATTCAAAAGTAAAGTCAAAAATCATCTCCTAACTTGCATCCTCTCACTCTCTCATCAGTATTCTCATCCTTCTCCTACCCTCTTCCTGACACACCCTGTAACCTGTCACTCTTTCTCATAACTTACCTCCTATGTAACAACTTCTCAACAGTGGCAGTAAATGCCTTGCTTGTGGCGACACGATTATAAAAAAAAAGTGAATTTATTTATTAAATATTTAATACAAACGCGTTGTTATTTTTATTCGTTCTAAATTTCGTTCTTTTCAATGAAGTTAATTTAATTTACCTTAAGAAAGTTTTTATTCAGTCTATGTTGTGATTATGTACTTGTAGGTAAAAGTAAAATATGAATTACTTTTCGTGTTTTTGGTACATACATCTAGTTATATATACACTACCGTCCATAATTATTAGACCACCCCAGTTTTTTAAAAGAAATGATATATTTCATATTATTTTTTGTATTACTTGCCAAGTAGATAATTCTAAACGAAAATAGAATGTTTTTTTGTTAATACTGCACAATAACATATGAATCAAATGAACTGTATTGGTGTCCAGCTTTTGTGCTCTCTTACCCATGCTAGTCTCTTCTTCTTATTGGCTGACTAAAGAAAAGGCTTCCTAGCTGCCTTGTAAATTTTGCAAAGTAATAATGACAAAAAACCCATTCTATTTTCATTTGGAATCATCTACTTGGCAATAAATACTAAAAATAGTATGAAATACATTACTCCACAATGAGTCCTGCATTTAACTAACAAATAAAAAAATTGGTATAGATAATGTATTTCTAGAAGTTTTATACATTTAATTAAAGGAGGTGAAATAGATGTAAAAAATATATTTTTATTAAGATTTTCTAAAAATAATAATTTCATAAATAATTTAGTTCATTTGTTAATAAGTCCAGAAAGTTTCATTAAAATCAGACATGTAGTTGATTTTTGCAAGAATTTTCAAATTAATATTTTATTCAACGCCAAAAAACGACTTGCGTAATCTTAAGTTTTGCTAAATAGTCACTTATCTTAAACGCAGCGTGAATTGCTGACGGAAAACAAAAATAGAAATTTTACTTGAAATTTCGAACGCATTAGAAAGGATTAAAAATAAAAAAATACAATAACAACAAAATTTGATCGTTCCTTTTAATAATAATATAAATATTTTGATGATAAAACTTTGTTTTTATTAAGTTTTTAGCATCATGATACGCCATTTTTTGGCATTTGAGTGGAAGTATCTGCTATTATTTATTATGGTATATCATTTATACTGATTTATTGTAATATTGTAATGATATAGTATGATAATTTATATGTAATTCTTATTTATATTTATTTATTTCTTTATTTCTTTATTTATGTAATTCTTATATTATTAACTAATTATTTTATTGTAACGATTTTAATACATAGATATTCAGTAGTTTATAAATTCATTCAAAGATTCTAACCGTTAACATTTCATTTTTCAAAAATTTATTTCTTATTTATAAAAATGTTCGTTTAAGACTTTTATATATTATTTTCTCTAGAATTTTAAACGGAAATATATTTCGTTTTTACAATTCCAGATTCATATTCGCACACATTGATGCATGATTCTTTCATATACAGACATTCATATATAATTCTCTCACGTTATTAGAATAGAAAATCGTTTCATCATTTGACGGTTGTGTACTTTATTTCACATATTAACATTACTGACTCATAAACGCACACATTCACACATGTTTTCCCTCAACACATACATTTATAACTTATTCTCTCATTTTATTTAAAAAAGAAAATTCGTTCTATCACTTGACACATGTGTACAATACTATTCACGTCGTTAGAACGGAAATGTATTTTGTCACTGTCATTCACACATACTAACATTAGCGACATATGCACACACTTAATTCGTTTAAATACACTTAACACACATTATTTTTGCTTACATATACTTACATTCATAATGAACATCGATTACGTTGGCACACTTTGGTGTGCGTGTCTGCTAGTTTATACAAGCAACACATGTTTTTAACAGATGTAACACTTTCTTTCATTTGGCTAGCAATCACTTCTGGATACATGATATTTTTAAAGTCGAATGACAAGGTACTGCGTTTATTATGCTGATGAATTGCATTTGTACAAGTATTGAACTTTCTGGAAAAAAAATCTACGAGTGTCCAATATCCGATCGCTTTCGGTTATTCTATCAGCCATTACCAACAATGGTTTTTATGTCAATTGAATAAGTAGATTTCATAAACAAATATTTATCTCAAAAGATGTGAATGTCTTCTTTTTTAATTTCCCGAACAAGATCAGCACTTCATAGCCGTGTTCATAGGTAACATTATTGAATGTTGGCTTTTCTTTTATTATTGCTTTCTTTATTTTAATTGTCTTTATAAGAAGATGAGGCTAAAACGTACGCACACTCTTACAAAAATAGACGTTTTCTAACGATTCAAGTAAAAAACAACCACAATTTTGATACAGATACACATATGAACTATATACACGAACTGTGCTTGACAGGGCAAATACAGATGAGATATAATTAACCAGTAAAAAAAAAAGAAAAAATATAAAAATACCAGAATTTGCTTTTCACCTTGACAGGTTGTTTTCTTATGGAGCTTAAATAAAGTGAAGCATGGCAAATTTATTAACGTTTCCTAATTTTGTCGTATCATATATATATATATATATATATATATATATATATATGACCCTGGAAAGTGAAGGCTTTACAATAATGCTTTCACTCAACATCTACATGACTGAAACAACACTGCTTAGCTAAATGACGAGTATATATATATATATATATATATATATATATATATCTGTAAATTCAGATAAAGCTTAGCGGGGAAATAGCCATTTTCAATATGTCATTTAAGACATGCATTTTTCAACCTCTTATAAACAGAGAATGAAGAAAAATTCTAAGACCAGAGATTAGTTTAGATAAAGGAATGTGTTGGGAGCTATTGGTTTTATTAAGGCGGGGCTATGGGTAAATTTTGTATATATATATATATATATATATATATATATATATATATGTATATATATATATTGTGGAGAGGTTTTTAACTTAAATGGAAAGTATTGTTTAAGTCATGCCGACCTCGAAGTTTTGTAAAGGAATTATTGTCTTCACTCTTCAAGGTTTTTGACTTTTAGTTTCTTTGTGTATCTATTTCTTAAAATGCATCGCTTATGGAATTTTTCACACTTCTTGGTTTTTGACTATAGACTTTTTCCTTGAGCACTTCCCAAAAGAAGAAATCCATTGGGATCAAGTCAGGTAAAGGTGCTGGTCAAACAACTGGGCTGTTTTGGCTAATCCATTTATTTCTCAAAAACTCACAGATTGCTTTTTAATATTGTGGAGGGTCCCTATCTTGTTAGAAACAATACACAAACCTATTCCACCTACTCTCCACCTACTTGTGGACCACCCTATCTATCTATCTATCTATCTATCTATCTATCTATCTATCTATCTATATATATATATATATATATATATATATATATATATATATGTGTGTGTGTGTGTGTGTGTGTGTGTGTGTTGTGTGCATAAATTAATAAGTATGCATATCGATATATAATAAGTTTTGTTCACATATATAGAGATATTATTCAGGTGTTAATAAAACAGTGCTGAATATAGTATAAACAGATATATATATATATATATATATATATATATATATATATATATATATATATATATATATTGCAAACTGACCGTTTAAGAGATTAGAATTTAACTTCATTAGATATTCGTGGAAGTTCATTCTTACAATATTAGGGTACTTTTTTAATTTATAAAGAGTGCAATATGAATAAACAAAATTTGATGTGATGAAATTTTACAAAAGAAAAATTAAATTAACATGTAAGTTTAATTAATGTGCAAATCTAAAACATATCTAGTGATATGATAAAATAATCTACTTTCATATGATAAATCAAGTTGTGTTACCATTAAGGGTTTTTTTGTGGTTTGCGTTCGTTTTCCAGCTGGAAAAACGTTTATAAATATTATTAACTAATCATTAATAAAAATCTATACTTATTGTTTTGTAAAACAACTTTACTTGCATTAATCTGTTGTTTCAATTGTTCACGCAATGTGCTTACTATGAAGCTCGGTAGAGCAATAAAACTTCTTTTATTATCTTTAAATGCAAATGATAAAGCGTAATTACTACTAAAATTGATAATATTGTTACTTCCTCATTTTCTATCATTAACTGCAAATTTCATCAAAGATGAAGGAGACATTCGAAGCAACAGATATGTGGTTCTACAGTAGAATGCTAAGGATACAAAAGACAGAATATGTCAGCAAAGACAAGTTTTTGGAGAGGATGCAAACTTATAATTAACAGCAGGAAGAGAAAACTGAAGTTTCTGGGACGCATAATAAGGAAGGAGGCTTGGAGAATCTAATACTCACGGGACAGATAGAGAGAAAGGGAGACAGAAAGAAGCAACGCAAGACATACTTCATGGGTTTGAGAAGAAAAGTGTTAAGAACGACAAGAGATAGGGGTAAGTGGGGCTCTGCAATCGCCTTTGTCCTGAAATGACACGGAAAATTAATACACATACACCCACAACCCCCCACACATATATATCAGATTGAGTATATAAAAAAGGAAAACTTATTTTACCGAACGCCTTTCGTTTTTTAAGGAAAATTTTGTCTAGATAATGATGCCCTGATAATGCACTTTGATAAAACATGTCGTCTTACACACACACACACACACACACACACACACACACACACACACATATATATATATATATATATATATATATATATAACTGTAAATTTATCTTTAAAGAAGTCTCGAAAAACCCACCGACTATAAACGCGGAGGGGAAAAAATGGAAACAAAAAAAGAAACGAATTAAGCACTTGAACATTAGTCAAAGTACTAGTTGAAAGAAAAAACCCACGAGACGAGGAACCTAACACGTAAAGTGCTCAATACAGTTGCAGAGCAAATAACTAAGCCCTGATGATCCATTGAGTGAAACTTTGGTAGGTCCGATGGCTCTAGGTTATATATATATATATATATATATATATATATATATATATATATATATATATAATCGTGCGTGTCTTTGAAATAAACAATATAAGTGTAAAGGTTTTTTAGAATAATAATATTATTATTAATAATCTTTTTCTCACACGCAAAAATCAAACCTTTATAAATGTACCTTGTTTCTCTTTTTTTAAAACACGTGTTAGAGAGGGACTAATACGCAGCTATAAATACATGTGTATGTATGTGTGTTTAAAACAATATTAATGCAACTATGCGTTAGATTAAACAGGTAGCGTTATCTCAACAATGCGATTATAAATTTCCTTGTGCATATATGAGTCTCCATTCAGCACTATAACCTTAGTTCAACGTGATTAAATTCTAGGGCGGACATTTTTGCATGATTGATTTAATTTTTAATTTTTTTTTTTTAATTTGGTTTGCTAATATTTGCTACTCGCTGGATTTCACTGATTCGCTTATTTAATCAAAGTGTGATCACGTGACCGGGCAAATTGCTTCAGAAATAATAATAATAATAATAATAATAATAATAATAATAATAATAATAATAATAATAATAATAATAAAAATCAAGGATCATAATACTGAAATGAATTGCGCCTAATGTAATTCGGTTAATCTTGCCTTTCGATTAATATTCAACAAAACGTGCAGGTCATGAACCTCCTCTGAACGGATGAATATCTAAAGTATGGAAGACAGGTCTTTCGAGTGAGCAGTTATTTATGAATTTAGCGTATCGTGCATGAAAACGAACGCGAACAATCAAATGCTATTCAAGACAGCGATGTATCTCTTTGGACAAAAATAGACCGATTTCTTCCTACTTAAACACGAGCATTTTCACAATTCTCTAAGGAAGTTTTTTCTATAATTGCAAAGTTATAGACGAAGGATGCCTGTGTTCATAAAGGAAGTAAATTTCAGTAGCACTATATATATATATATATATATATATATATATATATATATGTAGTAACGTAAATTAATAAATATACATATGAGGAGGGTGTACATATGTATAGTACTATCATTGAGGTGTTAATAAAACAGTGCTCAATGTATAAACAGAGCTGTATTTTATATATATTAATAAATATACATATTGTCCTACGTCTATAGCACGATTCGGAGTTTTAATTATTATGTAATCTTCAGGTGTATATTTCAAACTGACAGTTTAATAGATTTGAATTTAAGTTCACTCAATGTTCATTGAAAATAAATCTTATAAATTTAAGCTACTGTATTATTAATGATAAATTTAAAAATTTAAATGCTGTCATAGAAAGAAATACTTAAATTCTTAGACCCAAATTGATATAGATTTCTCTATACGTTTGTGTCTTTCTTTTTTTCTTTCTTTCTTTCTTTTTTCTTTCTTTCTTTCTTTGGTCCCTGCTATGCAGTATTTCTTTTAACAGTTATGAATTAAACAACTTTTATTTTTGTTGCGACATTGTTTAATTTTAAATTTTAATTCTAAATTTTAATTTAATTCTTAATTTTTCGTTATATTTTTATTTTATTTTATGTTGTTTTATTTTATTTTCATGTAAAATTTTAAAAATTTTTATCTATATTTTTTATCTGCACATAATATTTCAATATTCAACATTTTACGTCTCATGATTTAGCCTCTTTGATTTCTTCTCTCTGCATTTTATTATTTTAATCCTCTTTATTTTATGTTTTCATTTTAAATTTTAAATTTAAATTTTAAATTTTTATCTACATGTAGCCTTAGAATACTTAAATTTTAATAATGATATTAAAAATCGGTAACTTAACTTTATAAGATTTAATTCCTATGAACATCAAGTGAACGTAAATTAAAATCTATTAAAATATCAGTTTGTAATATGCACCTGATGATTGCATAACGCATGAAACTTGGAATCGTACCATAGACATAGGTTAATATGTATGTTTATTAATATATATATATATATATATATAAATATATATATATATATATATATACATACATATATATATATATATATATATATATATATAGCGGTAATAATAATTCCAATGGAATTCTCTTTTTCAATCTTTTCACTCCTTTTTCTCTCTTTTTTTTAATTGGAATAGATAGACTAAACTATCGCCCGGTTCACGCTCCATGCACGTCTATTGAACAGGTGAAGAGGCTCATCCCTTGTTCCCTGTTTAGGATGTGGTTTCCGGCTTTCTCTTTTCCAATCTTTTGACTCTTACGTAGCCCCCTGCACATCAGTGGCGTTACCGTCTTGCTCGGAGTGATATGATTAAAAAAAAAAAATTGCCTGACGGCCAAAACTGGGTTCTTCTGCTTGTGTAGCATGAGGCAAATTCCTTTTGCCAGACATTGGGTTTTCCGGCAGTCACACTCTTTATCGGGCCTCAGATTCAACCTTCGTGTTGAATCTGAGGCCCGATAAAGAAAATGAATAGACATAACTCGCTATCACGTGATAATTTCAAATATGATCTTGACCGGATATATCATTCAATACTTTCCAAATCCTATGCACTATGCTCAGATTGTCACTCCATAAAAGAAAATTCGTATTAAAACGACTGCTTTAATTTCTTTTCTTTCTCCATTCGGTCAGTTTGAGAACCACTGGAGGTAATTTCTGTTTTTTTTTTCTCAAGTAGGTCATTTTTTATAAGCGTTTCACCCCGAGCAAGGCATGTCACTGCCACTACTTCGCAGGGGGCTACATAGAGTGGAGAAAGGATGATTAAATATAGGAAATGTCAGAGGGTGGGTGATAGGCGGGTAGTGATACCGAGAATGGTTAAATATAGGAAATGTCAGAGGGTGGGTGATAGGCAGGTAAGGATACCGAGAATGAGGGTTGGGTAGATGAGAGTGTTCTGAGAATAATTGGAAGTTAGTGTGATAGGAGGTGTCTACTGACCCTACATTTAAACACCTGGAGATTTTAGCAGTCGGGAAAGCAGACTTGTGGAAGGGAGTTCCACAGGCGGGAAGCGCGAGAAAAGAAGCTGTTGGAGTAGAATTTACGGTTACATCTTATCTGTTTAACTGTAAAAGGGTGAGACCTAGTTGCTAAGCTAGTATCTTGTGTAAATTCGTGCTTAGGCGGCACCAGTGATCTATGCTCATCGAAGCAGAAGCCATGAAAGTACTTGTAGAAGAGGCACAGGGAAGCCACAACACGCCGATGAGAGAGTGGTTGCAGCCGGTCTGCCAAGTCAGTATCAACCACGTTACAGATCCTCCTTTGTATTTTGTCAAGAAACCCAAAGAGAGCAGCAGGGGCACCCGACCAGATATGGCAGCAATATTCAATACACGGGCGGATGGTAGATTTGTATATGTGCAGAATAGATTCAGGTGGGAAAAACATCCGGGCCCTGCACAGAGAGCCGACTTTCATAGCAGCAGATTTGGCAATGGATTCGATATAGTCATTCCATTTGAGGTCCGGCGAAAGTGTAAGGCCAAGGAGGCGTAGTATTTTACTCTCTGGGAGGCTAGCCTCTCCCATGCTAATGGGAGGTAGATGCGATTGTCTATGGTGGTTAGTTGATAACAGTGTCCAGTAATATTAATGTCTTCGGGGTGTATGATGAAATTTGTTTGGCCTTGAAAAATATTGCATCATCCATGATTGCATCAAGGTTTTATCACGCCCAGATACTATTGTCTCGACTGTCAATTTGTTGTCCTACGACCATTGTCTGCGATGGACATTACTCCAAAGAAGCGTTCGATAATTGTAACGTTGCACGAACCTACTAGCAAGGCTTACATAGTGATAGCGTTGGTGACAGTCTTTCAACTTTCAATCGTGTCTTCAAGGCAAACACAGAAGCTGGATCCATCAACCCACTACGTAAAGGAAAATGAGTTCGGAAGAGAAAATAACGCCTACAAACAACGTATACTTGATCAAAGAAAGTGTAAAAGATTTTAGAAAGATATTATTTGTTTTGTTTCAATTAATTTGCGCAAGGATGTATATTTGGGCAGCAATGTATAAAAGAAGGACTGCTGCTTAAATAAACAATTATATATATATATATATATATATATATATATATATATACAGTACTATGCAAAAGTATTAGGACAAGAACTACTTTATATTTTATGAGGCATATTGACAGAAAATAAACAACTTAATTAATCTTATTTGATTTACTCAACGAATGCTTTAACAAGAAAAAATACTTGTTAGAAAATAAATTTAATATTTAGTATAATAGCCTTTTGCTTTGATTACCGCCTTCATTCTGTCAGGCATTGACATCACAGTCTTCTTCAATGTATCTAATGGTATCTCCTGCCAAACAGCTTGTATTTGTTCCTAAAGTGTGACTTGCAAAGTAACATTAGATTTATCAATTCAAAAGTGGGGAATAAAAAAAGTCAGTCATATCCAAGGATAATAGAATAATGAGTAGTTTCAAAATGACTTATTTAATAGAAAATAGAAAAAAAAACTTATTTTTAATACATTTCTTTTACTCCTAGTTGTAAATAATCAATATTTATTAGCAATTTACTTGGCTTTCTACCCTGTATTTGAATTTCAGTGAGGTTTTTAGGAAAATCCTGTCCTAATACTTTTACACGCTATCGGTAGTTTGCAAAAGTGTTAGGACGGGGGTGATTTTAAACTTTATTTTTATGCCTCATAAAAGATAAAATAGTTCTTGTCTTAATACTTTTGCACAATACTGTATATATATATATATATATATATATATATATTATGCAGAGAATGTTTCTATAGTATGCGCATATATTATTATTATTTAGCTGCGACACATAATATCCTCTCTTTTAAACAACACAAGCGTCATTGTGTCCATTTCCGTCTTTCTGATCAGGCCGACATTGTCCAATAGATATTATTGGTCAATTTTTCTCAGTCTGTCTGCTCAAGACTTTTTCCCCTCTGTGCGCTATTATGTCCTATCGCAGTAAACACTACTTAGACAGAAAGAACTAAGAACATCTCTTTCTGAAGACGAGAAAGCAACAAGCAAGCCAATAATTTCTGATTGTTGAAACTAAATAAAATTCTTAATACGGTAGGAAGTAGAATAGATAGGAGTAATGTCCAAATTCTGAAAAAAAAGTGAAGCACTATCAATAATAAAGACACGGAAGATGTTGACAGTTCGTTAAATAACCCTTCTGACAAACACGTGCCATGTGATGATGTTCATATTCTTTTCTACTATTGAAGAGGGATAAGATCAAAAATATTAACGCATCGCTACCAGCACAATCTTCCACAAAAGGCATTTAGCCACAAATAGTTATATTTTAAATAATCGTGTGGCCCCAAGCAAGACATTTTACTGCAACTGTTGTGCAGGGGTTTACATGTTATGAGGAGTGAGAGGTTGCAGTGGGTGTCAGGAAGAGAGTACGATAGGGAAGAGATTACTGATGAGAGTGGGGTGGACGAGGAGGAATGTTATGAGGAGTGAGAGGTTGCAGGGATGTCAGGAAGAGAGTAGGAGAGGGAAGAGATTACTGATGAGAGTGGGGTGGACGAGGAGGAATGTTATGAGGAGTGAGGTTGCAGGGATGTCAGGAAGAGAGTAGGAGAAGGAAGAGATTACTGATGAGAGTGGGGTGGACGAGAAGGAATGTTATGAGGAGTGAGAGGTTGCAGGGATGTCAGGAAGAGAGTATGATAGGGAAGAGATTACTGATGAGAGTGGGGTGGACGAGGAGGAATGTTATGAGGAGTGAGAGGTTGCAGGGATGTCAGGAAGAGAGTAGGAGAGGGAAGAGATTACTGATGAGAGTGGGGTGGACGAGGAGGAATGTTATGAGGAGTGAGGTTGCAGGGATGTCAGGAAGAGAGTAGGAGAAGGAAGAGATTACGGATGAGAGTGGGGTGGACGAGAAGGAATGTTATGAGGAGTGAGGTTGCAGGGATGTCAGGGAGAGAGTAGGAGAGGGAAGAGATTACTGATGAGAGTGGGGTGGACGAGGAGGAATGTTATGAGGAGTGAGAGGTTGCAGGGATGTCAGGAAGAGAGTAGGAGAGGGAAGAGATTACTGATGAGAGTGGGGTGGACGAGGAGGAATGTTATGAGGAGTGAGGTTGCAGGGATGTCAGGAAGAGAGTAGGAGAGGGAAGAGATTACTGATGAGAGTGGGGTGGACGAGAAGGAATGTTATGAGGAGTGAGAGGTTGCAGGGATGTCAGGAAGAGAGTAGGAGAGGGAAGAGATTACTGATGAGAGTGGGGTGGACGAGCAGGAATGTTATGAGGAGTGAGAGGTTGCAGGGATGTCAGGAAGAGAGTAGGAGAGGGAAGAGATTACTGATGAGAGTGGGGTGGACGAGGAGGAATGTTATGAGGAGTGAGGTTGCAGGGATGTCAGGAAGAGAGTAGGAGAGGGAAGAGATTACTGATGAGAGTGGGGTGGACGAGGAGGAATGTTATGAGGAGTGAGAGGTTGCAGGGATGTCAGGAAGAGAGTAGGAGAGGGAAGAGATTACTGATGAGAGTGGGGTGGACGAGGAGGGATGTTATGAGGAGTGAGAGGTTGCAGGGATGTCAGGAAGAGAGTAGGAGAGGGAAGAGATTACTGATGAGAGTGGGGTGGATGAGGAGGAATGCTATGAGGAGTGAGAGGTTGCAGGGATGTCAGGAAGAGAGTACGATAGGGAAGAGATTACTGATGAGAGTGGGGTGGACGAGGAGGAATGTTATGAGGAGTGAGAGGTTGCAGGGATGTCAGGAAGAGAGTAGGAGAGGGAAGAGATTACTGATGAGAGTGGGGTGGACGAGGAGGAATGTTATGAGGAGTGAGAGGTTGCAGGGATGTCAGGAAGAGAGTAGGAGAGGGAAGAGATTACTGATGAGAGTGGGGTGGACGAGGAGGAATGTTATGAGGAGTGAGAGGTTGCAGGGATGTCAGGAAGAGAGTAGGAGAGGGAAGAGATTACTGATGAGAGTGGGGTGGATGAGGTGGAATGTTATGAGGAGTGAGGTTGCAGGGATGTCAGGAAGAGAGTAGGAGAAGGAAGAGATTACTGATGAGAGTGGGGTGGATGAGGAGGAATGTTATGAGGAGTGAGGTTGCAGGGATGTCAGGAAGAGAGTAGGAGAGGGAAGAGATTACTGATGAGAGTGGGGTGGACGAGGAGGAATGTTATGAGGAGTGAGAGGTTGCAGGGATGTCAGGAAGAAAGTAGGAGAGGGAAGAGAGTACTGACGAGAGTGGGGTGGACGAGGAGGAATGTTATGAGGAGTGAGAGGTTGCAGGGATGTCAGGAATAGAGTAGGAGAGGGAAGAGATTACTGATGAGAGTGGGGTGGATGAGGAGGAATGCTATGAGGAGTGAGAGGTTGCAGGGATGTCAGGAAGAGAGTAGGAGAGGGAAGAGATTACTGATGAGAGTGGGGTGGACGAGGAGGAATGTTATGAGGAGTGAGAGGTTGCAGGGATGTCAGGAAGAGAGTAGGAGAGGGAAGAGATTACTGATGAGAGTGGGGTGGACGAGAAGGAATGTTATGAGGAGTGAGAGTTTGCAGGGATGTCAGGAAGAGAGTAGGAGAGGGAAGAGATTACTGATGAGAGTGGGGTGGACGAGGAGGAATGTCATGAGGAGTGAGAGGTTGCAGGGATGTCAGGAAGTGAGTACGATAGGGAAGAGATTACTGATGAGAGTGGGGTGGACGAGGAGGAATGTTATGAGGAGTGAGAGGTTGCAGGGATGTCAGGGAAGAGAGTAGGAGAGGGAAGAGATTACTGATGAGAGTGGGGTGGACGAGGAGGAATGTTATGAGGAGTGAGAGGTTGCAGGGATGTCAGGAAGAGAGTAGGAGAGGGAAGAGATTACTGATGAGAGTGGGGTGGATGAGGTGGAATGTTATGAGGAGTGAGAGGTTGCAGGGATGTCAGGAAGAGAGTAGGAGAGGGAAGAGATTACTGATGAGAGTGGGGTGGACGAGGAGGAATGTCATGAGGAGTGAGAGGTTGCAGGGATGTCAGGAAGAGAGTACGATAGTGAAGAGATTACTGATGAGAGTGGGGTGGATGAGGAGGAATGTTATGAGGAGTGAGAGGTTGCAGGGATGTCAGGGAAGAGAGTAGGAGAGGGAAGAGATTACTGAGAGAGTGGGGTGGACGAGGAGGAATGTCATGAGGAGTGAGAGTTTGCAGGGATGTCAGGAAGAGAGTACGATAGGGAAGAGATTACTGATGAGAGTGGGGTGGACGAGGAGGAATGTTATGAGGAGTGAGAGGTTGCAGGGATGTCAGGAAGAAAGTAGGAGAGGGAAGAGAGTACTGACGAGAGTGGGGTGGACGAGGAGGAATGTTATGAGGAGTGAGAGGTTGCAGGGATGTCAGGAAGAGAGTAGGAGAGGGAAGAGATTACTGATGAGAGTGGGGGTGGACGAGAAGGAATGTTATGAGGAGTGAGAGTTTGCAGGGATGTCAGGAAGAGAGTAGGAGAGGGAAGAGATTACTGATGAGAGTGGGGTGGACGAGGAGGAATGTCATGAGGAGTGAGAGGTTGCAGGGATGTCAGGAAGAGAGTACGATAGGGAAGAGATTACTGATGAGAGTGGGGTGGACGAGGAGGAATGTTATGTAGTGAGAGGTTGCAGGGATGTCAGGAAGAGAGTAGGAGAGGGAAGAGATTACTGATGAGAGTGGGGTGGACGAGGAGGAATGTTATGAGGAGTGAGAGGTTGCAGGGATGTCAGGAAGAAAGTAGGAGAGGGAAGAGAGTACTGACGAGAGTGGGGTGGACGAGGAGGAATGTTATGAGGAGTGAGAGGTTGCAGGGATGTCAGTAAGTGAGTAGGAGAGGGAAGAGATTACTGATGAGAGTGGGGTGGATGTGGAGGAATGCTATGAGGAGTGAGAGGTTGCAGGGATGTCAGGAAGCGAGTACGATAGGGAAGAGATTACTGATGAGAGTGGGGTGGACGAGGAGGAATGTTATGAGGAGTGAGAGGTTGCAGGGATGTCAGGAAGAGAGTAGGAGAGGGAAGAGATTACTGATGAGAGTGGGGTGGACGAGGAGGAATGTTATGAGGAGTGAGAGGTTGCAGGGATGTCAGGAAGAGAGTAGGAGAGGGAAGAGATTACTGATGAGAGTGGGGTGGATGAGGTGGAATGTTATGAGGAGTGAGAGGTTGCAGGGATGTCAGGAAGAGAGTAGGAGAGGGAAGAGATTACTGATGAGAGTGGGGTGGACGAGGAGGAATGTCATGAGGAGTGAGAGGTTGCAGGGATGTCAGGAAGAGAGTACGATAGTGAAGAGATTACTGATGAGAGTGGGGTGGATGAGGAGGAATGTTATGAGGAGTGAGAGGTTGCAGGGATGTCAGGAAGAGAGTAGGAGAGGGAAGAGATTACTGATGAGAGTGGGGTGGACGAGGAGGAATGTCATGAAGAGTGAGAGTTTGCAGGGATGTCAGGAAGAGAGTACGATAGGGAAGAGATTACTCATGAGAGTGGGGTGGACGAGGAGAAATGTTATGAGGAGTGAGAGGTTGCAGGGATGTCAGGAAGAGAGTAGGAGAGGGAAGAGATTACTGATGAGAGTGGGGTGGATGAGGAGGAATGTTATGAGGAGTGAGGTTGCAGGGATGTCAGGAAGAGAGTAGGAGAAGGAAGAGATTACTGATGAGAGTGGGGTGGATGAGGAGGAATGTTATGAGGAGTGAGGTTGCAGGGATGTCAGGAAGAGAGTAGGAGAAGGAAGAGATTACTGATGAGAGTGGGGTGGATGAGGAGGAATGTTATGAGGAGTGAGAGGTTGCAGGGATGTCAGGAAGAGAGTTGGAGAGGGAAGAGATTACTGATGAGAGTGGGGTGGATGAGGAGGAATGTTATGAGTAGTGAGGTTGCAGGGATGTCAGGAAGAGAGTAGGAGAGGGAAGAGATTACTGATGAGAGTGGGGTGGACGAGGAGGAATGTTATGAGGAGTGAGAGGTTGCAGGGATGTCAGGAAGAGAGTAGGAGAGGGAAGAGATTACTGATGAGAGTGGGGTGGACGAGGAGGAATGTTATGAGGAGTGAGAGGTTGCAGGGATGTCAGGAAGAGAGTACGATAGGGAAGAGATTACTGATGAGAGTGGGGTGGATGAGGAGGAATGTTATGAGGAGTGAGAGGTTGCAGGGATGTCAGGAAGAGAGTAGGAGAGGGAAGAGATTACTGATGAGAGTGGGGTGGATGAGGAGGAATGTTATGAGGAGTGAGAGGTTGCAGGGATGTCAGGAAGAGAGTAGGAGAGGGAAGAGATTACTGATGAGAGTGGGGTGGATGAGGAGGAATGTTATGAGGAGTGAGAGGTTGCAGGGATGTCAGGAAGAGAGTAGGAGAGGGAAGAGATTACTGATGAGAGTGGGGTGGATGAGGAGGAATGTTATGAGGAGTGAGGTTGCAGGGATGTCAGGAAGAGAGTAGGAGAAGGAAGAGATTACTGATGAGAGTGGGGTGGATGAGGAGGAATGTTATGAGGAGTGAGGTTGCAGGGATGTCAGGAAGAGAGTAGGAGAGGGAAGAGATTACTGATGAGAGTGGGGTGGACGAGGAGGAATGTTATGAGGAGTGAGAGGTTGCAGGGATGTCAGGAAGGAAGAGTAGGAGAAGGAAGAGATTACTGATGAGAGTGGGGTGGACGAGGAGGAATGTTATGAGGAGTGAGAGGTTGCAGGGATGTCAGGAAGAGAGTAGGAGAGGGAAGAGATTACTGATGAGAGTGGGGTGGACGAGGAGGAATGTTATGAGGAGTGAGAGGTTGCAGGGATGTCAGGAAGAGAGTAGGGGAGGGAAGAGATTACTGATGAGAGTGGGGTGGACAAGGAGGAATGTTATGAGGAATGGGAGTTTGCAACGGGGTCAGGAAGAGAGTACTGTTGAGAGTGGGGTGGATGTCGAAAAAGCATGAGAGAGAGAGAGGGTGTAAGTTAGTGAGACAGGAGATGACTATTTACTTTACATTTAAATTCTTGGAGATTGTAACTGTCAGGAAAACAAGTATGCGGAAGAGAATTGCACAGGCGGGAAGTGCGAGAAAATTTATTTTCTTTTACATTTTTTAAACAAATGGTTTCTTACATTTTCGTCAACTTACGATTGCTTGGTTCAGTCAGTCAGTTAAGTGCCATACGTGATACACGCTTGGGCGATCATGTCTCGAAAGAGACATGACTGACTGGGCAGAAGATTATCCCGCAGTAGGTTGCCATTGCTTTCTGCGGTAGACTGAATAATAGAACAATCACCAATGTATTCTGTGAGCAAACCTGCTGTATCGCGAAAGAAAACGAATTGATTAATGCATAAAATGTGCGTTGTGGTGCAGTAGATATCGGCTCGGAACGAGAAATCTGGAAGCCCAGTTCGAATTCCAATTGAATTCCTTGCATTCAT
The DNA here is from genome assembly GCA_037127315.1 of Ascarosepion bandense. Lineage (NCBI taxonomy): Eukaryota > Metazoa > Mollusca > Cephalopoda > Sepiida > Sepiidae > Ascarosepion > Ascarosepion bandense. The sequence goes on from JBBBDQ010000799.1 coordinate 57,223, forward strand.
TTAAGCGCAAATACCCTTGGGAAAGGTATTCATCTGCCTCTTTTCTCTAGTTATGGGTTAAATAACAGAACTGATTAAGTTCTATGGCCTTGGCTGACAACCAGTCTACCGCAGAATGTAATGACAACCTACTGCGGGATAATCTTCTGCCCAGTCATTTATGTCTCTTTCGAGACATGATTGCTTAAACGCGTATCACGTATGGGACTAAACTGACTGACTGAATGCATAAAAATTTAAAGAAGAGTAAGGCAAAGTGGGTTTCTTGCCGGACTAAACCTATACAGCAGGGTATCCGAAGAGAAATTGATTTCCTACGAAGATTTATTATTGCAAACCATATAGAAAATATAAAGATATTATTTTTTTACAGCTATAATTATATTTTTTCTAAGAATGTGTGAGACGCTGTCATTCCTATTTAGTATCCTGTTTTGTTTTGTTTTAAATTTTTTTTATTTTTTGTTCTTTTCATATTTCCTTTGAATATTTTTCGGGTATTATATGATCGAATGCATTTTTAATACCAAACATCCTATATCGCCCATTAAAATCACTAATTGTCCACTGCTTTTCGGTTCAGTTGCTCATCGCCTACTTAACGGAGTAATTCGCCCTATAGTGGGCCATATCGCCCAGGTTAGGAAACTGTCATAAACAGAAGTAAGAAATGATGTGTTGAATCGCACTGTGAATATTCGGAATTGCATGTACATTCAACGACAATAAATCGTTCTTTTTAGTCGAACCGAAAACGTTTCAGCATTTCGTTAAACCAGGTTTCTTTCGCGTGTGTTCCTTCCTGTAATCATGCAAGCACATGTACAGGCTCGTCGCTAGTCGTACGACACTTAAATTATACACCTTGTGTAATATCGACTTGCTACCAGCAGTAAAAATTCCCCTGGTAGGTCATGTGAACACTCAACGTCCGCCATCTTGCCAAGTAATTTCCCCCTTGCAAAACAATTTTTTCTCTCTTTCTCCTTTTCAAAGTAATTTGACTTCATCATTTCTTAATATGTTCAGTTTTCTTTCAACTTTTACTTGTCTGTCTGACATCAGAAGTGATTCCCCACCAACAGAAGATGTTAGCTATCTATTCGATGTACAGAATCGTTTTGTTTTCCGTCATTTGCTCTAAGAACGTTTTTTTTTTATCCAGAATGATTCAATTGATAAAGTCACAAAAATGCGTTTCCTATTACACGGAGTGTAAAGGGAAAAGTTCGCTTCTGATTGGTCGAAATATGACATGATACATACAAAACAGAAACGTAAAAGAACGCATTCTATATAAAATCTATTCTAGTGAGTTCGAATTCCAATTGAATTCCTTGCATTCACATACGCACAAATACAGTTGGGAAAGGTATTAATCCGTCTCTTCTCTCCAGTTATGGGTTAAATAATAGGACAGATTGGATTCTATAACCTTGGACGGAAACCAGTCTACCGCAGAAAGCAATGGCAACCTACTGCAGGATAATCTTCTGCCCAGTCAGTCATGTCTCCTTCGAGATATGATCGCCCAAAGCGTGTATCACGTATGGCACTTAACCGACTGATTCTAGGCTTAAAGATATTGTCACCTTATGAGGTAACTATCTCTACCGAATTTTATTAATCGATTTGTTTAACGTTCAGTGTTACATTCAGTTTTATTTTTTATTTTTGTGAAATAATTCAATGTCGCTTAACGATGACTGTTCTAAAAATCACTGTCTTTATTATCCGTGAATTGCCTTCGCTTCTTCCGAATGATAGTGGCTAAGTTTCACTTTACTTTCTCCACGGTTTTGATTTCAAAGTTGTTTCTTTCGTAAACACGCAGTCATCAAGCTAAAAACAGCCAAGTTTAGCGTGTAATCAACGAATAAATCTTGAGGAAAATGGAAACAAAACAGAACATTTAAACTCACAATCAGAACGAAACAGCTAAATTTTCTTGGACACACATAATCAAGAAAGGGTTTTGAGATTTTCGTAAATTACAAAGGCATATCGAAGGCAAAGGGGACATGGAAAATGGCCGGCTAACTTCCTGACTAACTTAGGTGAATGGATGGTAAGTAGGATAGTAGGAAAGATATCTAAAAAAAATACTTTACTGAGAGCCACAAAGGATAAAAAGTTGTGGAGAGCTGTGATCATCCATGCGCAGAAAAAGCAGAACGGTATTTAATTCAGAGCTTGTTGGTGGGAAGGAATAGGCTGAAGTATTTCTCTAGAGCATGTCCAAAATTAAATCTAACAGATTAAGACACCACATCAATTGCGCACTCGGTGTAATATTGTTGTTATAGAATAAAATAGACGAATATTAGGTAAAGAAAACTAAAAGTAAACATCGGCTGATAAATATTTCTGAAATACAATGTATTTGACAGGGGAAGTGGTTGTTAATATTCTTGCAAGAAGGTTAAAGTAACTGGAAGTTGCAACGCCTTTTCTTTGCTCTTTGAACAGATTAATGAGGAAAGAGCAAGATGGTGATATTTCGCAGTAAGAAAAGGAGTCCTTTTCTCCAGTTTCATTCTAGTAAGATATATAGAAAAAATAGGGTGCTGTGAGGAAGTTTATGCGCTCACATTGTACCACCCCAATTGCTGACTAGTGGTCAACAATATTTTCCCAACTCATGTGTTCTCATTGCATGCAAACCTTTCTTTTAGTGAATAGATGGCAATTGATTTTCAGTCAGAAATCCAGGGGATTTGACTTTGAGGCATTGGAGCCAAGGCGGCCCACTGCGACGTGCTAACCGTTTTTCGGAGGAATCCCAGCGTGAGCAACTGATTATACGGTGGGAAACGAGTGTTCCCCGTATTCTCACAAGCGAAAATACATTTTCTTTCAGACATACAGTGGGTGTTTTGGTGATGGACAGTTATGAAAAAATGGCATAATTGACCAATATTAATCCACACTAGATGTCATATTTTCGTGGTCTTGGTCAAAATCTAAAGTAGGTTTCGTAAATAATAAGGCGACAGGGCACCTGGTAATTGTCAGATATCTTGTCTGGTTGACAATTACTACTTAATGTGAATTCGATTCTCAGCAGATATTCATTTTATATAACCTTATACTAGGACAAAGCGATGCTTAGAAATAGTTTAAGTAGGCCTCTTTGTTAGGGTTAGCGAGTTAATCTGTTTGTCTGCTATTATTGAGTAATAAGCTTAATTCCTATTGGTTAACCCATAATTGTGTCTTCACGCCAAAAGAAGACTTAGTAAACTGATGGCAGCTTGGTTTGAGTAATGATTAACGAGCTAACTTTGCTGACCATTGCTATTGAGTAATTTGTTCGATCCTCATTGGGTACCCGTAATTAAGTGCGCGCGTCAAAAGAAGACAATCTTAGCTAGCTCGGCTCCGAATAATGGTTAACGAGCACGTTTGCAGACGGTTACTATTTAATAATGAGTTCCATCCTTATTGAGTGGATTGATCTATGCTATATAAAAAAAGTGTGTAAGGTAATGGTTAACGAGCTAGTTTAGTTGACGCTTAGTACAGAGTACTGAGTTTGACCTTCACTGGGTGTCCTATAAATATGATGTTGTGTGAAACTCAGTTAAGATCAACAAAAGATACCTATGAGAGTTTCAAATAGCCTAACCGAGACGTTTATTGTTCATTTGGTGAAAAACAAAATATCTATTCGGGATATTCATTTTGCAGCCCCCATTTTTTACTAATGTTGTGGGATCGCTCCTTTGTGGATAATAATGGACTCAGCTGAGTGTATATATAATCCGGCTTATTGTCAGAACGAGAGAGTTGGAAGCACTTGGCTTTTGCCACTGTTGCTGCGACTATGACACTGTCGGCTCTGTGCCTTCGGGTAGAGGGCGCTCTCTGCTTCCGAGCAGAGAGCAATAACCCAGTCGTGGTTCCGCCGAAGGGTAGAGGCACGACTGGGTAAAATAGACAGACATTTTTTGGCCGGGTGATATGGCCCGGAAATCCCAGTCATAACTGACCATGTGTCATATGTTGCCCTTACTGGGAGAGACAACTAAATAATGAGTTGGAAGCACTTGGCATTTGCCACTGTTGCTGCGATTATGACACTGTCGGCTCTCTGCCTTGGGTAGGGGGTGCTCTCTGCTTCCGAGCAGAGAGCAATAACCCAGTCGTGGTTCCGCCGAAGGGTAGAGGCACGACTGGGCAAAAATAGACAGATATTTTTTGGCCGGGCCATATAGCCCAGAAATCCCAGACATGAACTGACCATGTGTCATATGTTGCCCTTACTGGGAGGGACAGCTAAATAATGAGTTGTGATGTGACAGAGCTGTAAGTTGGTCAGTTGAGTGTTTGGTTGAGTTGTAAACCGTAAGTTGGTGAGTTGTTTAGGTTGGAGTTGGATCTGGAATCACAGTTGTAGTTGCAGTTGCTCTGAGCTCCACTCAGCTAGAATCAGTTACCCGGACATACTATTTCACTTCAAGACTTGTATATATAATTTCTACTAATAGTGTTCCTGAACTGACTAACCCGCGTTCTAGTTTGTATATATCGTTCAATATAACTTACATTTTCTATCTCCATATCTGCTTTTGTTATTTCTGATTTTGTGTTGTTTGTTTCTCACCTGGAATCCACAAAAACTAAAATATTCAAGAAATTTCTTCATGACACTTAATTTTAAAAAAATAACTTCAGTAAATTATACCAGGAATATTTAAGAAGTAAATTGAAATAAGAAATATTCCCACTATTCTTATTATTCCAGTTCACTCGCTAACTCAAGTGTATACATATTCGCTGAACTGACCAGTCAGCGCGACAAGACGTTAAATTTTCAACTATGTAACAAGCAAACACCAGAAGGAAAAATCGGGCTAATAGCAATTTCAATCAAATTATTTTCCGCTAATTAAGTGTTAGTTAATAGAGCAGTGTTTGAAGAAAAGAAAGAGAGAACGACAAAAGAGAAGCGACCTGAAATGACGTCGCTGAAAGGCGGCTAAGAAACAGAGCTTCAAAGGAAAATTCATTATTCATTGTTAATCCACCAAGTCGCACTCGATAGCCTTCCGTGGAAATTTTGAATGCGCAACGATTATTATTTTCTTTTTTTTTTTTCAAAGTCACCAGTTTAAAAAAAAATAAATACCCAGCTGAAATATTCTGTCTCAGTCGTTCAGGAATATTACCGAGGAATGGACAAAGAGAAAAATCGAGAACACTTCTCTCATCACTGCTTTGCTATCAATTAGTTACAATTTTAGTCACATAATATACGTTTGTCATGAAATCAGATACGTAACTTCATTACATTTGGCTGACTATTACAAACTACAGACGATTGAGATCTAAAGTTACTGAGTGCCGCATAAACGTGGCCCGGTGCCAAACTAAGCTACTCTTTGTAAATGACAGTGCAGTATTTTACAATGTATTTTATATTCCCAAATCTATCTATCTATCTATCTATCTATCTATCTATCTATCTATAAATATGTTCATATATATGTATATTTTCGCTTTATTTTCATAATATCGTTCTGTATCATTATGTTTATATGTGAATCATATTATGTTTATTATCTATCTATCTATCTATCTATCTATCTATCTATCTATCTATCTATCTATCTATCTATCTGTCCGTTTCAGTCTGTTTGTATCTGTTCGTCTTAGTCTGTACATATTTATCTCGGTCGATTCATAATCTATCTATCTATCTATCTATCTATCTATCTATCTATCTATCTATCTATCTATCTATCTGAGGCTGCTCGTATCTATCTATCTATCTATCTATCTATCTATCTATCTATCTATCTATCTATCTAAAACTGTTGACATCTATCTATCTATCTATCTATCTATCTATCTATCTATCTATCTATCTATCTATCTACCTCAGTTTTGCTGGAAGCTTTGGTGTAAGGATTGGAAAGCACCTGGTTTTATCAAGCGGTCACCGATCCCGGTACCGATCAGGCTCGACATTGCTTAAATGATCTATACAGAGATGTACGACTTTGTACTCGCATCTGAAACTCTGTGAATTCTTTTTTGGGGACCTTGTTTGTCTGCTTCTGCGGCTGGATAGATATAGGAGGGGATTTTACTAAGCTGCCAGAAAATGGTAAGTTCTTTAATGCGTTGCTCCGATGCAATCGCAGCAAGATTGATTAATTCGTTAGCAATATCGAAAATGTTCAAGATTTCATAGATTGAAAAAAAAAAAACGTAAAGACCCTTCCTCCAGGGTCAGACTGTCTTGAGTATTTCTATGTATTTATTTGTATATACATTTATTTGTATATACATGTGTGTATATTGACAGCAGTTTATGTGCTATGGTAATCAATAATCAATAATTACTGTCCTTACTGGTCCTTATAGTTGCTTTATTTTTCGCACCCTTTTAATCCCATCGATACTTGCTCTAATATTTCGCATTTACTCGGCTTTTGAAACGCTATAATAGACTTTCTCACTCCATTATCAAATTTACTTTTATGGGCTTCACTCTTTATCTTCTATCTTTATATCTTCGATGTTCCAACACTCCCATTTCAAACAGCGGCATTTCATTGACTCTATCGCTGTTTACTTTTGAAATATTCCTCAGTCTGTAATATTTGATGTAACCTCACCCTGTTTAAGAATTTTACCGCTCCGTCCACTCCTGTTAGTGCCCTTACACAATTGAATTAATTGAATACTTAAACTCATTTCAATTTGTATTTGGTATAACATTATCTTTCCTTTTTTAACGATGTCTTTCTTTTCCAATTCACTAATGTTCAGTTTAGACTAGCAGGGGTTATCGGAGTTGCTCGGCAATTATATTTGTCTCAATAAACATAGTGGAACCTGTCGTACGCGACAACCCCTACTGCCATCAAAAACTGGTCTCATACGGCAGGTGCTCTGTCACTAAATGCTCATAGTCATGACCTATTTACGCCAGGAACATATATTCCACTCAGCTGAATGTACATATTAAAATTTTTAAGAAAATGGCCTAACTTTAAAGAAATTTATTCAGCATAATTCATCTTAAAATTTTAATAAGCGTATTTACGACGGTCAACAAAAGACCAAAATATATATTCACAAAAATATTTATCAAGTGGACTTAAAAAAAGTATAATGTTTCAGTTTTTTTTCTTAGAAGTGAGTAATAGCAAAAGAGAATATGCGATAATACATGAAAAATAAAAAAAAAACATACATAAAACTGACAGCGATCGTGGGTAGGGGTAGAGAAACAGAGAGATAGAGATAGATATACCCAGATACAAATAGAGGAGATAGATACATAAAAAATAAAGGAACAAAAGAGATAGACATTTGGGAAAGGGACATAAATGTGATTTTCCAAATCTCTGAATTTATCTAGGTCATTACAGAGACTGTGATAAATCCCTTGAACATGTCAAATGCAAGACATGTACAAAACAGCTGATGTTTGCCCGTGAGATTAACTCAGGCAAAGTACATTTCAACAATTTGATACAACGCTACAATAAAAAAACAACGAGGAAGTGTCCATGTCTTAGATCAAATCGAAATGAAAGAGATTACTCACTTAGTTTCTCCTAATTTAGAAACTCGCAGTGTACGAACAAAATGGATTTTTTTAAAACGGTCGCTTGATCAGCGATTTTCACTCGTTGATGTTAGTCGCGTTCTGGAGGTGGTCGCTCACTAAAGGTCAATTAACATTAGCAAATCCGTGCATAGAAAAACAGTCGTTAACAACAGGTGGTTACTGACTGATGTGGTCGCATAAGACAGGTTCA
>JBBBDQ010000799.1:70000-75000 GCA_037127315.1 Ascarosepion bandense
AATAAGCTTCATATAAATTATAGAAAAAACGAGTTAGAGCAGAAGAAACCTTGCCCTGATGAGCGACGAGATCATAATGGTGTCCTTTCGAAACTTCCAAGTCGGTATGAATCTGCTCAGTTGAGTGACAAACATCTCGGCATTAATCCTATAGAAGATTGATACTACTACTAAAAAAGAATATCACATAAAATGTAATAAAACTGAAGGGAAAATGATAAGATCAGATGAATGCGAGGGAAAATAGCCAAGGGAAGAGTAGGGTCAAAGAAAGAAGAAAAAAGGAGGAGGAAAAAAGTTGGTTAGCACAGAAATTCTTCGGGATCAAACCCTAATGTGAATCTCCATTAATCTCCTGATTAGCCACACACACACACACACACACACACACACACACACACACACACACACACAAAAAGAACACCCACATACATTCACAGTAAACCGAAAGTATTTGTCATTTAAATGTAAATCATCTGCACAACAACAACAACATTGCCTGATCATGAGAATTAATCTCGAAACAAAGAAATTTCCATTTGGCAATGTATAATTGACATAACCATATAATTATATTATATTATATATATATGGTTAAATAAAAAGAAGAGAAGAAGAAACCTGTATTTAACTAGCCTACGCGTTTGGTCCTGTGATGGACTTTATCAAGGCAAAAAGACGAAATGAGCTTTATTCCAAATTAGTACGTATGTTAAACTGTTTGAGTATCATTTCCATAAGAAAAAGGTGAGATTTGGAAAAATGCTACCAAAATATCATTTTTTATACTCAAATAGATATACACTAAAAAGTTCAAAGAAAACGGTTAAATTCCCTTCATTTTAACATCTCGTGACATTGCACTACACATGAAGGAATTCTGAAACTAAAAATCTTCTGTTAATCTTTTTGAAAGATTTGTGAGCGTTTTTTTAGTTGCCAACACTGTTAGTTTGTAGTTACATAATTTGGAATAAAGTTTATTTCGTCTTTTTGCCTTGATAAAGTACAATACTGGACGAAACGCGTAGGCGAGTTAAATACAGTTTTTCTATTGTCTTCTTTTTATTTAACCATCCTGTCCTTAATGTCAGATCATAACAAAGTATATTTTTACAAATATAAAAATATGTAATTTTATGGTTATTTATTTATCAAAGGTTTTTCAATATACCTGTACATAAATAAATTCATATGTCAGTTTATCCTGATTTTATTCTATTTCGTAATGTATTTCAATAAACCTACTACACTTTACACGGATCTATTTATTTCCTAATATCGAGCTGTGCCAACTGTATCCTTATATATTCATCTTCCTATATTTCTTTCTATTTCACACTATCTTGCTAAATTTCTTTTTTGATACCATTTTCTTTTCATGTCATTTATATAATTCCCATCATTTTTTTAATTTGATTTCTATCTATCTATCTATCTATCTATCTATCTATCTATCTATCTATCTATCTATCTACTGTTAAAACTATTTCACATCTATCTATTTCTAATCTATCTATCTATCTATCTATCTATCTATCTATCTATCTATCTATCACACTGTTAAGAACTATTTCCATCCTATCTATCTATCTATCTATCTATCTATCTATCTATCTATCTATCTATCTGTCACACTGTTAAGAACTATTTCAATCTATCTATCTATCTATCTATCTATCTATCTATCATAGAATTTTATACCCAAAGCCCTGCTCTCTTTAGGACTATAAATATTTGCTACAGTGCGATGCTTCAGTATCAGTCAGACGATACTCGTCCACACATTCTATAAGCTTTTCTCTGTCCATTTATCATGCTTTTCTAGCTTTCCAAACATATTTTTGCTAATTGCCTAAGACAAGACTCGTGCTCGCGATGAGTGCCGCGCATGCTCATTCCTGTTTATACGACGAAAATTATTCGCGTGAGCACGCCTGTTCTTTGCGTTTGTTGATACAATGGCTTCCAATTCCCGGTTTAAAATAACACGCTAGTTTTCGTTATTGATGAAAGGCAAACCACATGCACCTAACTAAAAAATTATATTTTGGTATTAGAATGACTAGTATAATCTGGTAAGAAATATATTTTGAATAGAATTCACCACACATTTACAGTAAAATGTATTTCGGTGAAAATAAACGCAACGATCTATACTGAAACTTGAAATCCCTGCATGACTGTTTCATTCACCTCAAATAGGTATCGGCATGCCGAAATTATATCAAGATGATACGATGTCCGCTTTTTTTTAATCATATCACCCCAAGCAAGGCATTCCACTGCCACTATAGCGCAGGGGGTTACATAGAGCGATTGGGTATAGGAAATGTCAGAAAAAGGGTGATAGACGAGTAAGGAGGTACATAGAAAGAGTGTTTGTGAGAATCGGTGCGAATTAGTGTTAGGTGCTGTATATTAACCTTACATTTAAACTCCTGGAGGTGGTAGCCGTCGGGGAAGCAAGTATGCGGAAGGGAATTCCACAGGCGAGAAGTGCGAGAAAAGAAGCTGTTGGAGTAGAAATTGCGGTTACATTTCATCGGTTTCACTGTAAAAGGTGGGACCTAGTTGCTAATCTAGTATCTCGTGCAAATTCATACCTACTTGGCACCAGTGATTTAAGTTCATCAGAGCAGAAGCCGTGAAAGTATTTATAGAAGAGGCACAGGGAAGCCACGTCACGCCGGTGAGAGAGAGAGTGACTGAAGGCGATCAGCCAAGTCGGCATCGATCATATTACGCTGTATTTTGTCAAGAACCTCGAGGAGAATATCAATGGCACTCAACCAGATGTGGCAGCGGGCGGATGGTAGATTTATATATGTGCAGGATAGATTCAGACGGAAAGAAATTCCGGGCCCTGCACAGAGAGCCGACTTTCATAGCAGCGGATTTAGCAATGGATTCGACGTAGTCATTTCACTTGAGGTTCGCTGAGAGTGTGAGGCCTTCCATCTAAGAAATGACCAAGCTTGACGTAATTTAGCTTGGCGATCAAAACAGTGTCTTTCGGATAATTTAACCGCTAGACTTTGTCAATCACATAATTTAAATAGTTATTGTTATTGTATCAAGGCTGAATGATGCGGAGTGTCCACATAGTGTAGCTCAAGTTATGGCTGACAATAACAAATTTACTTATGACTCAAAAGGATTTGCAAACAATATTTTCAAAATCACCTGACTGGTTACTGACCAGAAGCTCAAGATTCATTTCCAATTCCAGCAGATGCACATCGTGACTTCCTTAGGATGAAAACCTGTTCTTGTGGTGGCTAAAGTTGGATTATGTCGATTAATTTATTATCTTTTTCGTTAAACATTTTTGTAAATGGTCCGTTTCTCATCACCGCCACAATTTGCTTCAAACAGATTACATTCTTATTGAGTTTATTCAACAAATCATGAACAGGAAATGTCACCCAAAAGATTATTTTTATTCAGGTCATGTGGCACCTATACATTGTAGCTATTTGAGAACCCAAACTTTATTAAATGCTTATGGATGGTGGGTTATGGTGAAATTAGTGTTTCTGCTAAATCTCGCGCTGTATAATGCTGTTATTCTCTTTTGACATCTTAATTTGGTCGTCATCTGTAGTGAGAGTGAATTTACTAAACACCGCACAAGGCCAATAGTATGGGATACCCAGTGAGGCTCGAGCTCACTACTCATTTGTAATAGGCTCATAGCTTGCTAACCATTACACCACTTCGAGGTGCTCATGGTGATTTTCTAAGCGCAGCTTATATGTGACACAAGGCCGAAAGTATATGTGTGTGTGTGTGTGTGTGTGTTTCGTTAAAAACAATTAACACGAAAGATTTTATTAATGTTTGAAATTTTTCCTGTATTCTTACAAGTGTCTATGCTGAAGTTCCTTGAAACTGGCCAGTGAAGTGGCTGAAAGGAATTGAAAAGTAAAAATTATAGAACATTTTTACACGCTTTATCTGCAGTAAAAAGAAAACAAGTAAGAATACTTAAAAATTAAATAAAAAATAAAGAAATTTTTACTTGTCGGACATTTTTAACAAAACATTACTGCCCAAACATACATTAATATATATATATATATGTAAACATGTTACGGAAATTAACGAATTTTAACGAAACTTGGTTATCAGCAACCGACAATTTGTAATGAATTATTTTGAACATTATTTTTACCGATACCCGTATTTAAGTAGATATTCTGTTTTTAATTAAACAGTATTTTATATTTATATCTACCGGCCTGATTATTACACGATAAATTTTTATTGCGAAAATGTGTGCTATCCAGCAGGATCGAACCTGCGACCCCTATTTATCGTGAAATAACCAGGCCGGTAGATATAAATATAAAATACTGTTTAATTAAAAACAGAATATCTACTTAAATACGGGTATCGGTAAAAATAATTCATATATATATATATATATAATGATAATAATAACTACTTAGATTCTGGAAGAATGCACTCCGTAAATTTATGCCAATATAAACTCTCGAAAAAACCATTCACAAACAGAACCTAAATCCGTTACAATCCGGCGTACTAAGTCGTCGGATAAATGGGGAGATAAAAAAGAAACCAGCGGAACAAGCAAAAAACATTCAAGATTCCGCAGTAAAGAAAATAACCCCAAACGGAACCAAACACAAGAAAAAGTGCTCGATACGAAAGTACTAAAATACAATATTAGAGCAAAAACACACGAAATATCTAAAGTGAGCCCAAACCTACCGCGGTTTCACACTACGCATCGTCAGGGAAAAAAGCCTTTTCCCTGACGATCCGTAGTGTGAAACCGCGGTAGGTTTTGGCTCACTTTAGATTTTTCGTGTGTATATATATATATATATATATATATGTGTGTGTGTGTGTGTGTGTGTGTGTGTGTGTGTGTGTGTGTGTGTGTGTGTGTGTGTGTGTGTGTGTGTGTGTGTGCGTTCGCGCTTTTGTAAGTAAAAAGAACTGACACAATTATTTACTGAAATATTTACGAG
>JBBBDQ010000799.1:77500-100000 GCA_037127315.1 Ascarosepion bandense
ACAGTGAATGTGGCTGTTTTATGAAAATAATAATTCTATATTATGAGGATATGTAGACTAGATAGCTGTAGACATGAAACGCTTAAGTATGTAACGATAGGTATGTATCCTCTACTCTCTTTGTTAAGAAGGTGTCCCAATGAACATTCCTTTTTACTAATTTATTAGTAAGAATGTTTGCCCCTTGTGTACATATTATAGAGGGCTTTCGCTGTAAAGATTTGAATTTATAGATCTATGGATGTTGCTTGTCACACAGTTTTCCATGGAACTAGCGATAGATCAGCGATGTTTCTATTTTTTTTTTTTTTTTAATCATATCACCCCAAGCAAGGCGGCAACACCACTGATGTGCAGGGAGCTACATAAGAGTGAGAAGATTAGAAAAGAGAAAACCGGAAACCACATCCTAAACAGGAAACAAGCGATGAGCCTCTTCACCTGTTCAATAGATGTAGGCGGAGTGTGAACCTGGCGATAGTTTAGTCTATCTACTCCAATTGAAAAAAATAAAAAAAACGAAGTGAGAAGAAAATTAGAAAAGAGAAAACCAGAAACCGCATCCTAAACCGGAAACAAGGGATGAGCCTCTTCACCTGTTCAATAGATGTGGGTGGATATACTTCCCAGGCTGTCACTGTGCAGAAACCGGCTGTTGGATGGAACATAAATTTTAGTTAAAAAATAATAGGGGTTTTCGGAGTTTGATACAAACTCACTGGATGTCTTAGATTGGATAAGATTAGTTTTGCGCTGTAGCAAGAGACCTTTTTCAGCACAATATCCAGTTACTGATAATTGGTCATGCTTATTTGTAGGGTTTTCTGCCACAAGGATTCAAGATTAGGGCACTATTGACAACTCGCTTGCTTTTCATGACACACTCTAAAAAATGGTGGCGAGATAGGCTTTGATGTAAGAAGATTGCTTGCCAGTGGCCTACGTCGTAATGAAATGTCAAACAATAAAAGCTTCTTGAAAATGAGCAAACTCGGTGAACGGTAATAATTCACAGACCGGTGAACGGTAATAATTCACAGGCCGGTGAACGGTAATAATTCACAGGCCGGTGAACGGTAATAATTGGTCATCCATTTTAGTGCTGTTTACATTGGCAAACAACATTTATTTGTGTTAATTATTCCTCATTACATACATCAATTGTTCATTCCCCCCATTTGTTTTATTTCCATTTAATCTACACCACCTTTGAAGATGCAAGAAATTAACACAAAATGAATATTTATTTCATCAATGGTTATCTACAGGATATGTTAACATTGTAATTGTTTGAGATATTCTAATAACTGAAATATTTTATTTAATATTCTTTTGCTTGTTTATTTGAAATATGCCGATTGCCGTATGGACTCTATTATTAGTCGATTGAAAGCATTCATTCATACTTCGTTGTTACGAGTATGCATTTATATATAAAAATATTATTAATAATGTCTAAAAAAAAGGTTAAAAGTGATAGTAAAGGATATTATTGAGTCCTACTTGTTATTACAAAAAATGTTTAATTCATGAAGTAATTGTTAAGTAGAGAAATTAAAAATAGAACGTTTTAGAATATTAACAGTAAAATCAAGAGGATTCGAAATGATTCTAGAAATATGCAAATTATGTGTTAGCCCCTATAAAAATAGGTTTTTGGAAGAGAGTAGTTAGTTGTTAAAAGGATTTGCTGACATTATCAACTCCGGTCCGATTCAGGATTTGTATATCCAGCGGAAAGAAACTCTGCTAAAAGTTGCCGACCAACTAAAACCTGAAAGAGAACCTCATGGAACTACATGGGTAAATATTTTTGTTACTTTTCATTGACCAAACTAATATTTATACTTTATATACACATTTGAGGATTTCAAATCAGTATAGCACTTAAACTACTTCGCTAGGTTAACTGCTTAAAGATACTTCACTCCTCGTAACATTCGCCAGTAGTAAATATTTCTTGTTTTCAATGCAACAAAAATTGTATATTTGTAAATATTTTATTTGATGTTTTTGTAAATTAAATATTTGTCTGTGATTTAGTTCTGAGTTTTGGTCAATTATTTTTTTCTTTTGTTAAATTTTAACAAAACGTAACGTGAAAACAAAAAAGCCCAGTATGCGAACTACGTATTTATGTTGTTTTTTTAAAATTAAGAGAGTACGAAAGATTAAATATTTGGAAAGAGTTTAAACAGAGAGCGGAAAATGTGACCCTAACACTCGAAGTCCTGCTTACCTAGCAAAAGATGTTTTTCAAATTCTAAGCAAAATACTGAAAAACAGAAAAAATTCGTTAGAAACAAAAATAAGTGTTGAACTGCAATGTAATATCAATGTTCTTGACTTAACTATCTCGTACAGATTCTAACAGATGACAGAAAACGTGACACAATATAAGATGGTGCGAAAAATGAAATAATTTAAATGAAGAAAGATGTTTTCTAAAAGCAAAGCAGAGTTTTATGAAGCAGGAAATTTCTGTTACTAACAAAGCAAAGAGTGCTGGAATACTACCAAGCAGACACTTTTCTTTGAGATGAGATGCTAAAAGATCAGCTTTATTCTTTGACAACGCTAAGTATCTAACCAATCTTTTAGCTCTCCTTGAGAAAACTTATGTGCTTAGTCATATTTTTCAAACGGTTCTCGCAAAGTACCTATTCGTCAGACATTTGAAGACCATTATCAATTGGTAATGTCATAAGTAAGTCATTATGGTTGTTTTGTACTGGTCATATTGCTGATTCTTTGTTAGGATACACAACTAAGTCTTAACTGTAAACGTACATTCATTAACCATGCAATCATAGCAGACTTTGAAATTATCCCTATCCTCCATATCATAGTTACTACAAAGAGCATTACTCTCTTCCTGTAACTAAGCCAATCTCTTAGTCCACTGGAATAAGCTGAGCAGGTACGTGACGCCTAATTCTTAACTTGATCTCCAAAAAGACATTCAAAGAACAACTGATAGATTTTCTTGATTTCAGTTGCTGCGTTTTGGTGGTAAATGAACCACAAACTTAACAAAATATCTCAGGACTGCTCTTGAAATGCCCTGACATCTTGAATAGATTTTGTGGTGATGAAGATGATCATGATGATAATGATTGGACACTGAACTGAAAGGGTGACGAGTATCGGACAACTCAAAAAGACGAAGTAAAAGGTATTGAGATGCCAACTAATGGCTAATTAAATATTTTGTGAGAAATGATTAATGAAAACACCAACAATTAATAATTCGTAAAATTACATAATTCCTTTTAATCATTTCACCACAAGCAAGACAATAATGTCACTAGTGCAAAGGGAGTTACAGGGATTGAAAGTGAGAGAAAAACTGAATATAGGGAGAATTGAGAAAAGGACAAAAGAGGACAAGGAATCAAGAAGACAGAACATGGCAATTGACGTTGCATTCAAATTTTTGAAGATTCTATTAATCAGGGAAACAAGTAGTTTGAAGTGCGTTAAAAAGTCATTTGAAAATGTAAGGCCAAAAACGTGCCTGAAAAATCAGTTGAAAATGTAAGGCCAAAAACGTGCGTGAAAAATCAGTTGAAAATGTAAGGCCAAAAACGTGCGTGAAAAATCAGTTGAAAATCTAAGTCCAAAAACGAGCGTGAAAAATCAGTTGAAAATGTAAGGCCAGAAAATGTGCGTGAAAAAGTCAGTTGAACAAAAAAGACCAAAAAAATAATGAGTGAAAATAATCAGTTGAAAATATTAGGTCAAAAAAGTAGAGTGCGTGGCTCTCCAGTCTAACGTCAGCTATGCTCAGTCTATCGTCAGACAGAGAAAAAAATCCCTACAATATCCACAAGTTTAGAGTGAGACTAAGGCGTTTACCTAGGACTTACATGTAAAAATCATACATAATGGCGTGGATCCGAAATGCAGGTTCTATGACAAATCTAAAGTAACCATCTAATGTCAGGATGTTTAGTACTTGTGCCAGATAAATATAAAGATCGTCACGATACATCAGGGTAATATTTACACTGGACAATGTGAAACACTTTGGAAACTATGTTAACAAACACTGGTGTGTGAATTACTCAGCACCGATTATAGAAACTGAAGACATCACAAATCTCTGAGATTTCACCATCTTCACAGACAGGTAGATTGAAGCAAATACAACGAAAATAACTGTCAAAAACAGAAAAAAAAAAACTTAATTACTAACTGATATGGTTTCCCCAGCGAACTGTGACATAGCAACCAAATAATTCGAAAAACTGTCAAAGTATAAAAACATGGAAATCGAAACGACAAATTGCGGAAATTGAAAACAAGAATAGTACCAGTTATAATAGGCACGCTTGGAATGATAAAATAATTGAACGCAACAAAAACATAAAAAAGGCATTAGAAATCCTAAAATAAGAGAAATACAAAGAATTATATTGATAAGTATAGACCACAATATCTATCTATCTATCTATCTATCTATCTATCTATCTATCTATCTTTTTCGTACATGGTGAGGTTTGAAAAGTTTTCCGCCCGTTCTCATCCCTAAAAATTGAATCACGAAGCAAAAAGCCAGTTCATGCGAAGATGAAATTTCAGCACACTTCGGATATATATATATATATATATATATATATATATATATATATATATATATATATTAATTGTTTAATTACTTAGTTTTGGATCATGATAAAATTAGGCCAATAGACATTTGTATTAAAAAGTCTTCAATACAATTATATTGTAGAACATTTGAATATTCTTAATTTGTAAAGGAGTTATTACGCGACCTAGGTTTCTACCACGTGTGAAAGAACAGACATTATGACTAAGTGTAACCATACCAAAAACGACCTACTCGGTTCATATACAACCATGGATAAAAACGTCATAATTTCTTATAATTTAAAATTTGCGCGTTCAAAATATCCCCCGCTTAGTGAGCGTTCAAAAAATTTGCCGTTACGTAAGCGTTGTTAAAAAAAATGATACACGCTAAAATTAGTTATTGTAAATCGCCTGAAGACACTACATGGTAGAAACCTAGGTCGCGTAATAACTCGTTTACAAATGAAGAAAATATATATATATATATATATATATATATATATATATATATATATATATATGTTGATACTATCAAAAATATTATAAGCATTAAACTGGAGACGTTCAGGACTCGGAAAATCAAGTAATTTATTTAGACATACACACACACACACACACACACACACACACACATAAATCACTATTTTACATATGAGTGGCTAGCCAGAAGTTATGACTTAACACCCTGTGACTTTTTTCTTAGGTTAAAGGAGAAAGTATTCTATACCAAATTTCACGATCGAATACAAGAAGTTGTGTCTTCTTTGCTACAAGAGTTCCTGGTTAAATCAGTTGACGTGATTCCTGAGTGGCCTGAAAATCTGGTAGCGAAATCTGGTGCCCATACAGAATTTTAAATAAAATCTCATACTTAACGCTTTCCTATCATCAATTTCTTGTGAAGATTATCGTTAACTAAAATATAATTATTTTAAAATAAAGATTTTGCTCTCAATCACCCTGTGTATGTATGAGAGAGAGAGAGAGAGAGAGAGAGAAAGAGAAACAATTATATATATATATATATATATGTGTGTGTGTGTGTGTGTGTGTGTGTGTGTTGTTAAATATGAGACAATGAATGTCTATTATGTTTAATCATGAGCCGTTCTAAACGTCGTATTTTTGGTACACTACATTGGTTTTTTGTAGAGAATTTAGTTGAGTGCTACAAAAAACCAATGTAGTGTACCAATTTACATGCCCATTCAGAGATTGCATTTCTGATACTAATCGAAAACCTAGTACATATATTGGTTTTACTACATCCACGCTCTCCCGTAGACTTACATGTCATCTTTCTGATCAGAGTTCTATTAAACAACATTTCTCTGAAAAACATAAACATGAAGGTAATATCAGACAGATTTTGGTCAACAGTACGGTGATCCTTACTCATACACACAGTAAAAGGAACCTGAAGATATTGGAGGCCATGTACATCAAATCGAAACAACCAACACTCAATAAAATCAACTTTAAAACAGGAAATAACATATTACATTGCATTTGACTATGGTTTTGTTGTCATTTCGCGCTATCCCGCTGTGTGACGTCATAAAACCGCATCGTAAATTTAAGAACTGCGTTTATTATTTTTGGTAACTATTGCCGTTGCCAAGCGGAGTTTTATGTCAACACAAAATAATATCGTGGTGGATTTTATAATATTTCAGTTTGAACGACCTCTCTGAAGATGGCTCATGTGAGCCGAAAGCTTAGAAGAAAACTAATAAATAATTATCCAAATGTTGGAGAATTTTTGTCTTTATTTTCAACTGAAATTAAAGCAAAAATACGACGTTTAGAACGGCACATGATTAAACATAATAGATATTCATTGTCTCTTATATTTAGCAACATATGTTTAGAAAATTACTTGGTGCCTTGATATACTAAATATATATATATACATACATATATATATATATATATATATATATATAATGTTTTATAATGTTAAAAGTTGTTTAAATTTAATAATGTCAAGAATGCAAAAGGTTATTAATAAGTACACAAAATTATATATTTGTTGATCTGTTATTCTCATAGTATAGGGTGTAAAATCCTTGAGAAATATTAGGGAGTGCATTATATGCATTCAGAAGAAATTTCAAATTTGAAGTTATTCTAAAAATAACTATTTGCTTATTAAATGAATGCGTTTTTATCATTAGACTACAGATGTACTTACGTGTATATATATATATATATATATATATATATATATATATATATCTTTCTGTGTATTTTTCGAAGTTAAAAGATACAAACACAATCCCCAGAATAAAATGGAAATTTCTAGAATAAAAACATTAAACTGTAATTCATTTCCAATCTTCTCACTTTGGTTTCTTTTTTTTTTTCAATTGGAGTAGATAGATCTATCTATCGCCCGTTTCACACACCACCCACGTCTATTGAACAGGTTAAGAAGCTCATCCCTTGTTCCCTGTTTAGGATGTGGTTTCCGGCTTTCTCTTTTCCGATGTTCTCACTTTGGTTTCTATTTTTTTTTTTCAATTGGAGTAGATGGATTTATCTATCGCCCGGTTCACACTCCACCCACGTCTATTGAACAGGTGAAGAGGCTCATCATTTGTACCCTGCTTAGGATGTGGTTTCCGGCTTTCTCTTTTCCATTTTTTTCACTATTACGTATCCCCCTGCACATCAGTGGCGTTACCGCCTTGCTCAGGGTGATACGATTAAAAAAAAATCTCATCTTTGTGCCTGAATAAAATGCTGCAGATTTTGAGGTTCCCTAAAAATAAAATACTACTGAATCATAGATCTGAATTGACGTTTTTATGTAAACATCGAAAATAATAAAATTTAAATAATGTCTCTAAAATTTAAATAATTTCTCTAAAATTTAAATAATTTCAATTGTTCATTCATAATTTATGCTTCAATATAACTTAAAAAGTAAAAATTATTTTTTAAAAATAAATGATTTACACAATACTTGTTTGCTTTTCATGACTGAAATATACCATTTATTTCTAATTCTAGCCTAAACATTCCAGCTCTTTAATTTATGAGATAATACAAAATCATTATTTTTTAAAAATCTGAAATCCAACCTGCTGTAAAAAATTATTATCTACCCATTTAAATTTTGTATGATCCCGCGATTCATCTTATCCAGACAAAATTAAAAAGTGTCATGCAATGTCATCAGGCATAGTTTGTTGCTTTTGACGACCCAACTCTTCAACTTCATAGTTCAACCTAATTATCATTTTTGATCAACACACCTAAAAGCAAATTCTCCAACTACCGCTTTTTAATTTTCTCAAAAAACATGTATTTATCTTATATTTTCTAAATAAATCGTTTTCACCATTTATTTTAAAATATCCCCTGAAGAAGAACAGTATTGATCTGAAACATCAACATTTTTGTGTAGTGATATAATGCTTTTATAAACCATTGTAATAATAAAATTACAATATATATATATATATATATATATATATATATATAGGGGGGTGATCATGTCTGTTTATATGTGTATGTAAGGATGGATGCATACTTTAAAAGCAAAGAAACCAGACACATTATTTACCCTCAAAGCTTATTTCAATTTAGAAGATAATTTCTCAAGAGTTTTAATGCTAATTGCGTTTTATCCCATTTTTTCTTTATTCAATTTTTAACTCTTTTCATCTTCCATTTCTTACTTCATTATGTTCTCCTTCTCCTCATTCCTGCTATCTTCTTTACTATCTATTTTAAGAAAAGTTTCATCTTCACCATTATTCTATTTTCGCATCCTAATTACTTTTAAACAGCTCCCCCCACACCATTACAGTAAATGCCATCCGGCGGCCGTCATTATCACCTACACCGTTATTGTAACAAGTTCCTCTGCTTTAATTGCTTTATTGCTGAAATCTAATTCTTCCAGTTTTCACGGCAGTTCGTATTGTTTCGGTGGCACATTGAAAATATTAGTACTACAAGTATCTATTTTCTAGATTCCAATACCATCATTAATACCACTCTCGCATCTGCTCCGATTACGCGAGTTGTAATTCTCTACGGTTCTCTTAGCCTAAAAAAGATCATCATTCAGCAAACGAAACATAGTAATTTCAACGTTTAGTCTCCATGCACTGGGCTTGTTTCAAAAAGAATAAGTATCCCGAGCGTACTAGGACACAGATTTCGATTTTTCCGTCGTATAGTCGCGGGGGGGGATTCTTGTTTTATGTTCATGACATACATTTTTTGGGTTCAGTATAGTGCAGTGCGCCCACGGCTATATAGTTTTGAATGCACCATTTCCCGCCCAATCAGCGAAGTTAATCAACATCGAGCCTGGTCAGTAGTTAAATGGGGGACCATTTGGGAATATCAGGTGCTGTAAACGTAATAATGGTCCACCGGTCCTCCATGTTGAGTGCAGGGCTAACAACCCTGCCCCGTAAAAAAACAGTTTGTTACAGAAACAGCAACAAAAAGTTGCTGCCCGATGCACCACTGGGTGTGATAGATAAATGATTTATGATGATAGTGTAATGCTAAGCGAGTGGGTTTCCATGGCGATAATTTTCAAGCTCTTCGTAGTAGTGCAGTAAACATAGTTTTCTATGGCTACCAGCTACTATGCTTTTAGGAAACGGTTTGCCTAACTATACAAAAACAGAACAAGGAGAGAACAAGAATGGGTTTTCTACCCTCCCTCTCTCACTTTTTTACACCCAATGGTGCGTAGGGCAGTAACTTTTTGTTACTGTTTCCGTAACAAACTGTTTTTTATGGGGCAGGATTGTTAGCTCTGCGTCCAACCCCAAACCTAGAGGACCGTTGAACCATTCTTGGCCCTTACGTTTCCAGCACCTGGTATTCTCAAACGGTCACCCATCTAAGTACTGACCAGGCTCGATATTGCTTAACTTCGGTGATCGGACGGGAAGCTGTGTATTCAAAACGATATAGACGTAGACGTTTTCTCATTTGATTTATTTAAACTCTCCAGAGAGAAAAATCCCAAGAGAAATTAAGACCTACCAGGATTTATATTGGATGCCAAAATCTTAAAGAAAGACGATCCGAAGAAGAGAAGGCCTACCAGGATTTTC
The DNA here is from genome assembly GCA_037127315.1 of Ascarosepion bandense. Classification (NCBI taxonomy): domain Eukaryota; kingdom Metazoa; phylum Mollusca; class Cephalopoda; order Sepiida; family Sepiidae; genus Ascarosepion; species Ascarosepion bandense. The sequence goes on from JBBBDQ010000799.1 coordinate 87,187, forward strand.
TTTTATAGTCTGCCATAATCGTAAAACCTATCAAGATTTATCATCTGCAGCCATAATCTGTAACTGAGACCATTCAAAAAGATCTAAAATACCCACCAGGATTTCTTTTCTTCGGCCATAATCTTGAAGCCTGACAATCAAAACAGAACTGGAAGACCTACCAAGATTTATCATCTACGGTTCAAATATTAACGAATAATAAAATATATATTTAAAAAAAACACACACACAAAAAAAAGCGAAATTAACAAAATCAAGTAAGAATAAAATAATTATCCGTTAAATATAAGAAAACAGAATGTATTGTTGCCAACGAAAAGATACAGTCAAAATTGTTAGCTTCGAATTGAAGCCATGAGCATCAAGGAGTTTGAGTCATAACTGACCGTCAGATTTTTCCCCACAATAGGTTATCGTTTCTTTCTGCGGTAGATTAGTTGCCAACCAAAACTATAAAACCCAGTCTGGCCTGCTATTCAGACCATAGATGGGGGAGAGGACACTAGGCTATTTTTATATTAATAGATTTTCCTTCTTATAGACCGGTTACTACCCAGACTGTCTTGCTATTTACCCACACACTCGGGGTGAGAGAAACGATACATTCACACCTTTCAGTTAACCCTCTAGGGCCATTCGTATCATATTAGTGGGGGATCTGTTTATTACTTCATAACAATATAGAACTGATCCCCCACTTTATGACAAGTAGAAGCCTTAATCATATTATAATATTAACCTTCTAGGGCCATTCGTATCATATTTGATACAGTATGAAAACAAGCCTTGAAAGAAATATTTTCCTGAAAAATGTTTTAAGAGAAATATTTTATAAATTTCAAATGAAAGCAGTACTGACTGCTCAGTCAATGAATACCAAATGTTTCCTTATAGGGAAATACCAAATGTTTCCTTATAGGGAAATACCAAATATTTCCTTATAGGGAAATACCAAATGTTTCCTTATAGGGAAATACCAAATATTTCCTTATAGGAAAATACCAAATGTTTTCTTATAGGGAAATACTGTATCAAATATGATACGAATGGCCCTAGAGGGTTAATAGATAGATAGATAGATAAACAGACTGAGATTAACCCTCTAGGGCCATTCGTATCATATTTGATACAGTATGAAAACAAGCCTTGAAAGAAATATTTTCCTGAAAATTTTTTTAAGAGAAATATTTTATAAATTTCAAATGAAAGCAGTACTGACTGCTCAGTCAATGAATACCAAATATTTCCTTATAGGGAAATACCAAATGTTTCCTTATAGGGAAATACTGTATCAAATATGATACGAATGGCCCTAGAGGGTTAATAGATAGATAGGGTTAATAGATAGATAGATAGATAGATAGATAGATAGATAAACAGACTGAGATTAACCCTCTAGGGCCATTCGTATCATATTTGATACAGTATGAAAACAAGCCTTGAAAGAAATATTTTCCTGAAAAATTTTTTAAGAGAAATATTTTATAAATTTCAAATGAAAGCAGTACTGACTGCTCAGTCAATGAATACCAAATGTTTCCTTATAGGGAAATACCAAATGTTTCCTTTTAGGGAAATACCAAATATTTCCTTATAGGGAAATACCAAATGTTTCCTTATAGGGAAATACTGTATCAAATATGATACGAATGGCCCTAGAGGGTTAATAGATAGATAGATAGATAGATAGATAGATAGATAGATAGATAGATAGATAGATAAACAGACTGAGATTAACCCTCTAGGGCCATTCGTATCATATTTGATACAGTATGAAAACAAGCCTTGAAAGAAATATTTTCCTGAAAAATTTTTTAAGAGAAATATTTTATAAATTTCAAATGAAAGCAGTACTGACTGCTCAGTCAATGAATACCAAATGTTTCCTTATAGGGAAATACCAAATGTTTCCTTATAGGGAAATACCAAATATTTCCTTATAGGAAAATACCAAATGTTTCCTTATAGGGAAATACTGTATCAAATATGATACGAATGGCCCTAGAGGGTTAATAGATAGATAGATAGATAAACAGACTGAGATTAACCCTCTAGGGCCATTCGTATCATATTTGATACAGTATGAAAACAAGTCTTGAAAGAAATATTTTCCTGAAAAATTTTTTAAGAGAAATATTTTATAAATTTCAAATGAAAGCAGTACTGACTGCTCAGTCAATGAATACCAAATGTTTCCTTATAGGGAAATACCAAATGTTTCCTTATAGGGAAATACCAAATGTTTCCTTATCGGGAAATACCAAATGTTTCCTTATAGGGAAATACTGTATCAAATATGATACGAATGGCCCTAGTTAATAGGGTATAGATAGATAGATAGATAGATAGATAGATAGATAGATAGATAGATAGATAGATAGATAAACAGACTGAGATTAACCCTCTAGGGCCATTCGTATCATATTTGATACAGTATGAAAACAAGCCTTGAAAGAAATATTTTCCTGAAAAATTTTTTAAGAGAAATATTTTATAAATTTCAAATGAAAGCAGTACTGACTGCTCAGTCAATGAATACCAAATGTTTCCTTATAGGGAAATACCAAATGTTTCCTTTTAGGGAAATACCAAATATTTCCTTATAGGGAAATACCAAATGTTTCCTTATAGGGAAATACTGTATCAAATATGATACGAATGGCCCTAGAGGGTTAATTAGAATAGATAGATAGATAGATAGATAGATAGATAGATAGATAAACAGACTGAGATTAACCCTCTAGGGCCATTCGTATCATATTTGATACAGTATGAAAACAAGCCTTGAAAGAAATATTTTCCTGAAAAATTTTTTAAGAGAAATATTTTATAAATTTCAAATGAAAGCAGTACTGACTGCTCAGTCAATGAATACCAAATGTTTCCTTATAGGGAAATACCAAATGTTTCCTTATAGGGAAATACCAAATATTTCCTTATAGGAAAATACCAAATGTTTCCTTATAGGGAAATACTGTATCAAATATGATACGAATGGCCCTAGAGGGTTAATAGATAGATAGATAGATAAACAGACTGAGATTAACCCTCTAGGGCCATTCGTATCATATTTGATACAGTATGAAAACAAGCCTTGAAAGAAATATTTTCCTGAAAAATTTTTTAAGAGAAATATTTTATAAATTTCAAATGAAAGCAGTACTGACTGCTCAGTCAATGAATACCAAATGTTTCCTTATAGGGAAATACCAAATGTTTCCTTATAGGGAAATACCAAATGTTTCCTTATAGGGAAATACCAAATGTTTCCTTATCGGGAAATACCAAATGTTTCCTTATCGGGAAATACCAAATGTTTCCTTATAGGGAAATACCAAATGTTTCCTTATAGGGAAATACCAAATGTTTCCTTATAGGGAAATACTGTATCAAATATGATACGAATGGCCCTAGAGGGTTAAATGAATATAATAGAATCAAACTCGGCTCTCCAATTAATCAATCGGATCCTCAACCCATTACCCCACTGTGCCACGAAAAGGTACAGAAATTTAACAATTTGTTTACTGTCGTAATAGACACAGTGGTACAGACATTCTGAATGACCATCGGTATAGCAAAAGAAACCTTCCAAAAAAAAAAGTAATCTATTAAAACATAAGAATATGTTTGAATATGTTTGTTAGAAACAAAACAAAGTGTAAATATCAATTATAATTATGATAATAACATCTATATAAATGGTAAATAAAGTCAATAAATAATGAAATACAATATAACTATATAATACTAGCATTATAGCCCGGCGTTGCTCGAGTGTAATGAAAGCTTTAAAACTAATCCATGGTCCTGGAGCTCAGACTCTTTGGACGTTGGCACAAAAGACTAAAAAGCAATAGTTGTTTCCAATTAAAGCGAAACCGTAGACTGAAAAAAAAATGAATGGATGTAAGTCAAATTTTGATTTCCTGGTATCGATATCAAATAAGTTTTTTTCGTCGTAAACTGAATTTTGAAGTCTAAATATGTTCTCTGAGTAAATGGTATCATGGCTGAGACTAAGAACTACAATTATACCTACTTAGAGCCAAACCCGAAGCAAAAACTAAAATAAAAGGGCTGAAAAAATACAGACATACGGGCAGATAAACAGACACACACACAAACATCTTGCCATTTATTTATGTATATTATCGATTTTCTGCACTATTGTAAAACTGCAAACTTGAAACTTCTGAATATCGTTTCTTATGTCTTTGTTTATGAGTGTATCGAATTTCATTAAAAAACACTCCTTCTATAACCCGATTTTTTCCGTTATCGATTTTCGATATTTATCGGGGGTACCTCGACACAAAACTTAGCTAAGAGCACTCGCAGACGCTTATAGTACAACTCTGTAAATTTTTAAGAAAATCGGTTCAGCCGTTTCGGAGTCTATAGGTAATGGAAGCACACACAAAGTGCCATTTATAAATAAGTTTATATATATATATATATATATATATATATATATATATATATATATATATAACGGACACACACACACATACCCACATCGAGACAAAGTTCCATTTATAAATAAGTTTAGATGAATAATAATAATAATAATAAGAGTAGTAGTACTACTAGTAGTTCACAGGATTTAGTAAGTTATGAAAAACAGTTTTACCTTGTTGAATTCTATTTCAACAGAATGTGTGACTTTCTCAATATATATTTAAACAATTCTTTTAAGTATAAATCTGCAAAACATTATATATATATTTGTTAAACGTTGATTGTCCTTTAATGAAAAAACGGCTGTCCTCGTAGTGAGTGCGAATCAAATGTCAGCGTGCAGGTATGCATCTGAAACTTGCTCAAAATTTTGGCGATCTTGTACCTCTTGAATTTTCCCGTTAGTTGATTAGTTACTAAAAGAAATTAATAAAAATAATCACTATAAATTTATACTATGCTTTTTGATTAATCCCTCTAAGTAACTAATATCGGATACAAATCCTATAGCACACAACAACAAAAAACACAGAATAAATTGCACACCCGGAAAATCAAATTTAAACGGCTACAACATTTAGGAAAAACCCCAAGTAAAATTGCACACCCACAAAAGCGGATCAAAATGGCTAAAAGCTTTTTTTTCTCACAAGCCAATGTGAAAAGCGATACTCAATGATTCTGAATGGTTGACAAATCGAGAAATTCAAAATACGTCAGCAAAACAGTTTTTTTTTTACAGCTAAAGAAAAAATCGTTCTTGAATCCTCCCACGTGACCAGACTTCTAAATTTAAGGATGTCACCTGACCGATCTCAGCAATCAGTCAGTCAAGAGGGTCATTGAAAGACAGCAGTTCGGTCGATTTGTCACTCAAGTAAGCAGTCAATCTGTCAGCCACGCCAGTTAATCCCTAGAGACGCAGTATCAGATACACACATTCCGATAGGCGCCTACATCAAAGAAACCAGTACCGACAAACTAATCCTTCGCCCACTCAACCGTTACAAACGGAAAGAAGAGAAGGAACACCTGCAACGGCCATAAAACTTTTCACAGCTCTCAGCAACAAGAAAGAAGTAAAACAGACTTTTAAGTCAAGTAGACTGATTCATCGTTTTACACATTACACTACCAATTACTATTATCTTCGTTTGACTCTCTCTCTCTCACTCTCACTCTCTCTCTCTCTCTCTCTCTCTCTCTCTCTCTCGCCTCGGGAAATCTCATTCACGGTCCTTTTTAACACAATTTTGAAACACTTTAATTAGGTGGAAAAACCTACTTAAAGGCTGATACATAAAAAGGAAAGAAACATTGTGCTTCTACTCTGTGTAATTACAGACTCAAAACCAATACTTTCATACTCAACCAACATTCCTTCAAATACAACAGACACTTTTATATTCAACCCACATTCACGCAAATATAAAAGACACTTTTCTATCGAACAGAAAGAAACCCAGAATTTCACAAATTGCTTATATTGTATATATATTGTCAAATACAACATTTTCATATTTTGTACAACATTTCTTATTGCGTTGTCTTTTCTCGAAATTTGTATTGTATTTTTGTGGACCGAAATTCTCGCATTGAAATCTTATCTTTTTAGTCTGGGTGTACTGGAACCCCACACATCCAACGGAAAAATTCAAGGTGCACATGACCATCATTATATTGAGCAAGTTTCAGTTGCATGCATTCACGTTAACATTTGTTTTGTCTTCATTACTAGTACAGCCCTTATTTCATTATAAGACAATCAATGTTTCACGATGGCATATCATTTTTGCAGACTTATATATTATTTAATTAAAAATTTGTTTAAATAATTCTTGAAGAAGACATATACTCTAGTGTAATATTGTTTAACTTCGTAAAACACTGTCTTTTCTTCTCTTTATTTTTTCTTGAATACCGCTCTTCTCTTAATTATCGAAGAATACTGGAAGACTTACGTCAACCATTTTATTCAATAATAATAATATTAATAATAATAATAATAATAATGTGTAAAAACTTTGGAACATATCTAAACAAACACTGGGATAAACCACCCAGCACCGGTTACAGAAATAGAAGATGCCACCATTCTATGGGATTACACTATCTACACAGAGAGGAAAATTAAAGCAAATAGGCCAGATATGATTGTCAAAAACAAAAAGAAATGACCTGCTTACAAATTGATACGGGTTGTACAGCGGATTGTAACATAGCAACCAAGGAATTTGAAAAACTATCAACATAGAAAGATCTGGAAATAGAAATAGAAAATATGTGGAAATTTAAAACAAGAATAGTAACAGTAGGTGCGCTTGGAATGATAAAAAAGGAACAAAACAACACATAGAAAAAAATCCCTGGAAACCCCAGCTTAAGAGATATGCAGAATATCGTCTTGTTAAGTGCAGCACACACACTAAAGAGAACTTTGAATATGTAACGCTAGGGATCTAATGGGAGATTAAAAAAATAAAATGTAACCATAACAACATCCACGACCTCTCTTAGGTCTTTTTCGCAGATTTGTTAGGTAGTGTGACCATAGTAGAAATCGAAATGTGATTAAAAGTACATAATAATAATAATAATAATAATACTTTAACAGATGAAATAACGCTGGCAAGACAAACCTCTGCATGACCAATATCTAGAACGTGCCAATAAATCCAATGTTAATAAAGTTAATACTCATTGATGGTTACGTGCATCTGGATTAAAGTCTGAGACCGAAGGCTTTATTTCTTCCAGCACATAACCAAAGGCATTTCACTAGGAACTTTCAGGTTAATGTTATACATAATATTGTGGATCCAAAATGCAGGTTCTGTGATAAATACCAAGAAACAATAGACCATCTAATCCCAGGATGTTCTGTACTTGCCCCAAATGAATATAAAAATCGTCACGATAGAGTGGAGCAATATTTACACTGTACAATGTGCAAACACTATGGAAAATCTGTAAACAAACACTGGTATGGACATCACCCAGCACCGGTTACAGAAATAGAAGATGTAACCATTCTATGGGATTACACCATCTACACAGACAAAATTTGAAGCAAACAGGCCGGACATTATTGTTAAAAAACCGGAAAGAAAAACTTGTCTATTAATTGATATGGCTTGTCCAGCGGATTGTAACATAGCAATCAAGGAATTTGAAAAACTGTCAAAATATAAAGACCTGGAAATTGAAATAGAAAAAATGTGGAAATTGAAAACAAGAGTTGTGCCAGTGATAGTAGGTGCACTTGGAATGATAAAAAATGGAACAAAACAACACATTGAAAGATTCCCTGGAAACCCCAGCTTAAGAGATATACAAAAAATTGTCTTATTAAGTACAGCCCACACACTAAAGAAAACTTTATCTATGTAATGCTGGAGATGATAGGGAAGATAGAAAAACATGAAATGGAGCCATAACAACACGCCACTACCTGCCTTAGGTCTCCCCGCAGACTTGGTTGGTAGTGAGACCAAAGCAGAAATCGAAATATGATGAAAAATGACATAATAATAATAATAACAACAACAACAACAATAATAATAACATTTTTTATAATCGTATCGCCCCAAGCAAGTCAGTTTACTGCCACTAATGCACAGGGGGTTACATAGGAGGAAAGTTATGAGAAAGAGTGACAGGTTACAGTGGGTGTCAAGTAGTTGGTAAGAGAAGGATGGCAATACTGATGAGAGTGGGGTGGACGGAGAAAGGAGCATGAGAGAGAGTAAGCAAGTTAGTAAAATAGGAGATGACTATTGATTTTACATTTAAATCCTTGGAGATTGTAGCTGTCGGGGAAGCAGGTAAACGGAAGGAAATTCCACAGGCGGGAAATGCGAGAAAAGAAGCTGAGGGAGTAGAATTTGTGTTAGATTTTTATTCGTTTCATAGTAAAAGGGTGGGATCTAGTTGCTAATTTTGTTGCTCGAGTAAATTCATATATAGGTGGCACCAGTGAGCTAAGTTCATCGGAGCAGAAGCCTTGAAAGTATTTGTAGAAGAGACACGGGGAAGCCACATTGCGCCGGTGAGAATGTGACTGTATCTGAGCTGCCAAGTAGGGATCGCTCACATTACAGATTCTCCGTTGGATTTTGTCAAGGACCCCTAGGTTGATAGCAGGGGTACCCGACCAGATATGGCAGCAGTATTCAATGCGCAGGCGGATGGTAGATTTGTATACGTGCAGGATTGTTTCAGACTGGAAAAACTTCCTGGTACACATATATATAAGAAATATATTTATTACTGCTATTGTGTTTCTTGTAAAATCTGCGTAGCAACAATTCTGACCAAATCTATGCGTATAGTTCCTTTTTTTTATTTAAAATATATGCCAGATTTATTCTTATTTTTCTATCATATTTTTCTTCGATTTTCCTTCTTTAATAAACCCCGGACTCTGTCCAACCCTTTCATTTTCTTTTCTTCACCTATCTCTCCCGTTCCCGGAAAATTTTGTTATTCGTAAAACTCCGACCAACAGATTCAACAACCACTCACAAGTGTGCGTCAGAAGCCAAATAACCGTCCATTAAGTCGATAAGAAATGGGACCAGCCATGTCCGTTCACTTGGGCCTGTCCCATCAACATTGGTGAAGCCATTTCTCATTCTGGGGCGCGACCAATCGACAGACACCGCCCGGCCCATCAGCATCATTTCTACATTGGAATGAGTAGAAAACAGTCAAGTTCATGACGGTGTTGAAAATTGGAGAGTTAGGCCTTTACTTGCTTTCTCTTTGGATGGCTTCCATAATGATTTCTTTTTCAGTCGTCTTTCTCTACGTCTCACATTTTCCTTTCTTCTTTCTTTCCCTTTATGTTTCTTTCAATTAGTTTTTTCTTTACTTATTTCAGCGAAACTTGAATACTTAATTCCAACAATAATTTTAATATATTTCTCTTTCTATCTTCCGTCCTTCCTTCCTTTATTTAATAATATATTTACAAAATACTTTCTTTTTTCTTTCTTTTTCCGTTTTCTTCATAGTTTCTTTATTTCATTTTTTATTTCTTTCTTTGTACAATTCTTCAGTTTTTTATTCTTTTCTTCATTCTTTCTTTCCTAACCCCTTTCTTTAGTTCTTTCTTTCTTTGCACCATCATTTTTCTTTCTTTCTTTCTTTCTTTCTTTCTTTCTTTTCACAGTACTTTAGTTGGTCATTGTTTTTTTCCTTTCTTTCGTACTCCTTTTTCTCTCGTTTGTTTTCCACGCATAAATTTCTTTCTTTCTTTCTTTCTTTCTTTTTATGCCATATTTTACTTTATCTTTCTTTCTTTCTTTCTTTCTTTCTTTCTTTCTTTCTTTCTCTTCCCTTTGTATCCCATCCCATTGATGAGAAAGAAAGAAAGAAGAAAGAAAAAGGACAAAGTAAAGTATGACGTAAAAAAAGAAAGAAAGAATGAATGAAAGAAAGAAACAAAGAGTGAGTAAGCCGGAGATCTAAAAGAAGAAAAGCTCCTGGTGTTCCCAACAACTGAAGGGAAGGAATAGTAGATAGAAATAATTGTATGCACGAGTATGCATAAGTAAGTTTACACAGCTGTCATGCAATTAAAAGCTGAATTCTAATCTAAGATTTTCAATGCATAATGTTCTGATTTTGTGGCTAACAAATTGAAAAATACTAATCTCCGTAATAATCTTATTTCATTTACAAGGAAGAACATATTTTAAAAACACCTTTTCTGTAAAGCATTTTTAATCATTAAACTAAGGACATGATTTACTTATATATCTACTTATCTACTCATCAATACATTATACTATACCTCACGCTCTTCTCTTCTCTCTCTCTCTTTCTCATTCTCTCTCTCGCTCTCTTTCTCTCTTTGTAAAATATTTGATCTTAGTTTTTCATATTTTATTTAAAAAAAGGATCAGTAGAAATAGTTACGAAGCCATTATTAATCTTAGGTCTCTGGATAGGATCCGGTAAGAAATGTTTATATATTAGAAATCAAAAGACATATTAATAATAATGATGATAATAATTAACTAATGCTGCTGCACTTGATAAGCAACTCTAATCAGTGGTTAACTGGGGCAAGAACTGACTTGTATATTCTAATCCCTCCAGAACAAAATTGCTCTTCTTTAGCCATCATGGAGAATATTTTCAGACAGCCATCAACATGACTGGTGCAAATCTCCTTGAGATCAACACACTATGCCCTTTTGGCTCATTTTTAAACTGATCTATACTTGAATCTACTGCTAGAAAGTTTAGGTCTCTGTGTTGTATCAGAAAGATTTTCTCGTCAGAGTCTATCTTGCACATTTATATATCTACCATTCATCCATGCATTTAATACTGTTGCTATATCTGGTCGGGTGCTTCTGCTATTCATCTTGAATGATAAAAGTAATCGGTCCCGGCCTTGTACCTCGACTTCAGCCTCATTCTCCCCGACGTGACGTAGCTTTTCTCTGTCATTTCTCCGAATATTTTCATGGCAACTTCTTTGACTGGCTCTTTCCCTGTTCAGTAATCCACCTGAGTTTAAACTTGCTACTAGATTGGCATCGAGGCACCACACTTTTACCCATGAAATAGTTAAACCAAACCCCCACTTCTAATCTAATAGTTTCTTTTCTCGCACATACCGCCTGGAGAACTTTACTTGTTTCCTTGATAGCTACAGTATTCAAAAAATTAAATGAAACGTCAATTGCCATTGTCTGTCGTCTTGAATTCAACTTTTATCCTTTTTTTTAGTACCCATTGTACCCAGTTTTCTTTCTCACTATAACCCACTTCACACCAGTTGGAGTGAAATGATAAAAAATATCATAAAAATGATTCGTCTTACAAGTAGACCAAGAGCAAGACTTACAACAACAGGCCATAATTATTAGGCTACCTCGTTGTTTAAAAAATGATGTATTTCAACCCTTTTCACACTAGTTGGGGTGAAATGAAAAACAATGTCATAAAAATGATTCGTCTTACAAGGGGACCAGGAGCAACACATACAACTACCTGCCATAATTATTAGGCCATCGCGGTGTTTTAAAAAATGATGTATTTCATACTATTTTTAGTATTTATTACCAATAGAATGATTGTAAATGAAAATAGAATAGTTTTTTGTTAATACTGCACAATAACATGTGCATCAAATGAATTTATAAATATTTAATAATGACCTATATTACAGTTTCATCAATGAAAGAATGAAGAAAATTTAGGGTGATTCTTCCTTGCCTTGTAAAATTTTGCAAAGTAATAATAACAAGAGAATTGTTCTATTTTCATTTAGAATTATCCACTTGGCAATAAATACTAAATGTAGTATGAAATACATAATTTCTTTTAAAAAACTCGCGTAGCCTAATAATTATGGCCGGTAGTGTACATAGTCCAATAAAACTATTTTCTAGTCATTCTTTTAAAAAAAGGCTTATCTTTTTGAATGATCATATACGAAAGGCTACGGAATGAATCGACTTGATTGCCACGAGTATGTATACAATCTGAGATTTAAGAATGGTTATCACATAACATTTTCCTCTTATGTCATGTTGCTTAAATTTTAAATACAGTCATTCAGATTATTGACACAGGAAGAACAAGAATGTAAACTGTTTTGTAAAAGACGTCGGTGATAAAACAGTTTTTAGGAAATACTGGGAGATCTCTAAGCAAGGATACATTAAAGGGTTTTGTATTATTGATCCCTTCTATAGATTTCTATGGATCTGATCTACAGCTCAAGTGCCACTGAACTCATAGTTGCAAAAAAGCAAATCGATCTATGATGCTTGAGCACGTTCTTAATAGATGTTTTGTTGGCTTAATATATATATATATATATATATATATATATATATATATATTCTAAACATATACTGTTAAATATAAGAGAAAATGAATGTCTATTATGTTTAATCATGAGCCGTTCTAAACGTCGTATTTTGGCTTTAATTTCAGTTGAAAATAAAGACAAAATTTCTCTAACATTTGGATAATTTGTTATTTATTTGGTTCTAAGCTTTCAACTCACATGAGCCATCTTCAGATAGGTTATTAAGACGGTAACAAAATAACATCCGCCATCACTGATGATTTTATTTTGTGTTGACATAAAACTCCGCTAGGCAACGGCAATAGTTACCAAAAATAACAAACGCAATTCGCAAATTTGCAATGCGATTCTATGACGTCACACCGCATGATAGCGCTAAATGACAACAGAACCATTTATTCAAATGCAATATAATGTGTTATGGCCAGCTTTAAACGTGATTTTATTAAGTGTGGGTTGTTTGGATGTAATGTACATGGCTTCCAATATCTGAAGGTTCTTTGTACTGTGTGTATGAGT
>JBBBDQ010000799.1:102500-177500 GCA_037127315.1 Ascarosepion bandense
CGATAGGGCAATAAATAGAGATAGACATAAAGCATAGCTTAAAATGGTATAAATTCCACGAGGACAGGCAGGCAGGCATCAAGTAAGAAAGAATGAAATTAAGAGTAAAACTGTTACTATTAAAGTAGACATAGAAAATATAATGTGAGAATATTAGCAAAAATCATTGAGCAACACTATCAAAATGCATTAAGGACTTCTTCTTCTTCTTCTTCTTCTTCTTCTTCTTCTTCTTCTTCTTCTTCTTCTTCTTCAATTTGTTGTCTCCCTTAGAATATTGTCGATGTCAAAAAATTCTTGTCAATTTAAACTCTTAATAAATGCTTTACTTTTGCTCTTACGAGTCCTTCTCAGCCAACCAAAATGCACGTTAGCTATACTTACCATTGTTTTCCTCTGCCTTTTTTACTTTCAGTATGTTTTATGAGTCTCAACAATAAGCCATCTTTCCTCAATATGTGACCTAGAAATTCCAACTATCATTTTGTCCGATTCTATGTCATTTATATTTCTATTTTCTTTCAAACTTCACCCTTGTTCTCATTTTCAGTCAAAGACATTTTCAGCACCCTTCTGTAGAACCGCATCTTTGTCGTCTCAGAAATCGTCTCCGTCTATGATAAAATTGTCAAGGCCTTTAATATTGCATAGCACTTCAGTTACTGACATGAATAAAAATCTAAACAAAGCGATGAGATGTTTTGGTTTGCTAAGACAATTGCAAAAATGAAATTCTTTCTTCGATTCAGTATACGAAATACCGACAATCTTAATTCTTTATTTAATGGCATTACAAGAATAAAATAATACAAAACGTAGACAACATCCGTGAAATATAAATGAAAACAATAACAGGAAATGAAAAACTGAAATAAAAAAGTATCTTAGCTGTGTGTAAATTTGCCGAGAAAAACTGCTCTATATTTTCTTATACAAGAAAAATAATAATAAAAAAGGGACAAAGTAACAATTCGCCATGATAAAAATGACAAAACCTGGACTGGTTTTTAATCACTCTGGAAAGATAGAAGGATGAAGAAAAGAATACTGGTTCCTGAAAAACAGAAGAAATATGAAATAAATAAAAATAATAAATGTAAATAAAGCTATAAAGATAGAATTGACAAAGAAAAATGGCGTCGGTAAAACTCGTGATAACGTAATTCTCGTAATATTATGTGAGCTGGCTCCGTTGATCCTAAGCAATCAAGCTATTCTCTGAACATTAAAATTGTCTTCAAATCCTTGGGAAGACACGGATATACTTTCGTTTGTTTTATCTTTTAGGCACGACATACGCGCCATTTGTAAATATTATTAAAACTCAAAGATTTAGCACATGTAAGAAAAGATATGCGTGCGCATCACTGTTGAGTTTGGTTAGCAAATGGGCTTTACGAATCAGTTTCTCTTGACTGAGTTTAAGCCTAATCTGGAGCACTATATTGGGCTTTTGCTGGCAAATAAAATCATAGGAATTTAATTCAACAAGCATCTAGCCTGATAAAAATAAATTGTATGTACACAAAAATACATTTATGGTGTCTGTATTTATTGTGGATTCCTGGTAGGGAAGCGCACAAAATAATGAACAAAAAACACATATTAAGATAAAAAAAAAGTAGTTTATATTGAACGTAATATACCGGTACGCAGATTAGTAAATCCAGGAATACTTTTAGTAAGAAACAAATATATACAAGTCTTGAAGTGAAGTCGTTGGAAATAGTATATCTGTGTATATTATTCTAGCTGAGTGGAGCTCAGAGCTAGTCTAACTTCTGATGAGGTAGTCTCTGGGTAACTTCGATAACTTACGTATCAGTTCAGGTTCTCTCCGATATTTGTAACGGATCCCTACGAATACTACCAACTGCAACCGTATTTACCCACCTTTCCACGTAAGGCGTGATGTGACACAAGGTCTTTTTAATGTGGGTCTTCCCGGCCATATGGCCAGGCCAAAAATATCTGTCTATCTTTCCACAGTCGTGATTCTACACTTCGGCGGAACCACGACTGTGTTAGTGCTCTCTGCCCAAAGGCAGATAGCGCTCTCCGCCCGAAGGCAGAGAGCTGACAGTGTCAATAGTAGCAGAGGAAAATACCAACTGAAACTACTATCCTCTATATGGCTGGAGTATATGCACACTCAGTCAAATCCATGATCATATACAAAGGGGAAAATCCCACAATAGTATTTTAAAAATCAAACAAATAAAAGAATGATTAAACAGTTTAAATTTTTTTAGACCCATTGAGTGGTAAGGGGATAAAATTTCTTAACACACCCTGTCCAACAAATAATTTTCTGCCAATGTTTTTCTTTCATAGATATCAATTCACATCACATTTTAGCATTATATTTAATGTAGATGCTTTCCTATTTGAAATGAATCACTATTAGTAGGGGGAGATAAAATAAATAATAATAAATACAGTTTGTTTTCTCTCAAAATATTCGGCCTTTGCTGGCAAATAACATCATAGAAATTGAAATCAACAAGCATCTAGCCTGATAAAAAATAAATTGGACAATGTTTTACAAATCTATTGGTAATAATTTATTTCTTGAACATATAAATATTCTATTGTTTTGGGCGAATTTTTTTACAAAAATTAATAGATTTAATTTATCCACACAGAAGAAATATTTGGGGAAGGAGAAGAAGGAAAACATTAATTTGTAAAAGACGAAGTAAGAATTACAATGTGAGTTTTACGAATATAGATGGTGGAAAAAGAAGTATTATTATTATATATATTATTATTATTATTTTCTTATTATCATCTTCAGCTTTAATATCATAAAGATATTATTATTATCATGAAATCGAAATGGTTATATGTATATGATGAAGATGCTAATTTTGCCGTCGAAATTAACAGAAATAATCTAACAATTCAATATATCTATGTAAAGTACGGTCTCTAAATATACTGCCCTGTAATTGAAAATGTTCAATCCTAAGAAAAATTCAATTCGAGGTCACCATATCGTATCGGCTTCTTCTTCCACCACCCACAACCATAAACCTCACAATGTAACTATTACTTCCTCTTTTAACAATTCACAAAGTAAGTCATATTTCCTCATTTTACTATAAAATGTTTTTCTTCTTCCTCTCGCACGACAATTTCTTCTGTCTGGATAAATTAGCTTCATTCATTTTTATATACATCAAATAAATTATATATTCATGAAATAATTTATTACCAATGATTTTTTAAAAAATTATCAATTTATTTTCATTATAATATTCTCTTAGTTTCTAACATAGAGCTCTCATCCTCCGTGGAATTATCCTTACCCATTTCCATATATATATATATATATATATATATATATAGAGAGAGAGAGAGAGAGAGAGAGAATGATTTGTTTGAACATTATTTTTTATCAATACTCGGATTTAAGTAGATATTCTATTTATAATCAAACAGTATTATATATCTATTTCTACCGGCGTGATTATTTACGATAAATGTTTGTTACGAAAATGTGTCATTCGGCAGGATTTTCGAAACAAAAATTTATTGTAAATAATCAGGCCGGTAGAAATAAATATATAATACCGTTTGATTATAAACAGAATATCTAAATACGAGTATCGATCAAAAACCGTTCAAACAAATTATTTCAAATTCTCGGTTGTTTATAGCCAGTATCGTTAATCTTCGTTAAATTCCGTAATATATTTTTTTTCTAAACATATGCTGTTAAATATAAGAGACAATGAATGTCTATCATGTTTAACCATGAGCCGTTCTAAACGTCGTATTTTTGCTTTAATTTCAGTTGAAAATAAAGACAAAAATTCTCCAACATTTGGATAATTATTTATTGGTTTTCTTCTAAGCTTTCGGCTTACATGAGCCATCTTCAGCGAGGTTGTTTAAACTGAAATATTATAAAATCCACCATCACCGATGATTTTATTTTGTGTTGACATAAAACTCCGCTTGGCAACGGCAATAGTTACCAAAAATAATAAACGCAGTTCTTAAGTTTGGGATGCGGCTTTATGACGTCACACCGCGGGATAGCGTGAAATGACAACAAAACCATATTGTCAAATGCAATGTAATATGTTATTTCTTGTTTTAAAGTTGATTTTATTGAGTGTTGGTTGTTTCGATTTGATGTACATGGCCTCCAATATCTGCAGGTTCCTTTTACTGTGTGCATGAGTAAGGATCACCGTATTGTTGACCAAAATCTGTCTGATATTACCTACATGTTTATGTTTTTCAGAGAAATGTTGTTTAATAGTACTCTGATCAGAAAGATGATATGTAAGTCTACGGGAGAGCGTGATTGTAGTAAAACCAATATATGTACTAGGTTTTTGATTAGTATCAGAGATGCAATCTCTGAATGAGCATGTAAATTGGTACACTACATTGGTTTTTTGTAGAGAATTTTGTTTAGTGCTTGTTGGGTTATTATAGACTGTGAGGTAAATTGTTTTAAACTTTTTATAATATATAATCAGTTTAATTTGATTATTACTTTCCACTGGTTTAACATTTCTACGTATTATGTTTTTGAGAGTTTTTTCATGTTGTTTATAATTATTATGTATTTGGTTGCAATAGTATAAGTTAATAGTGTTATGTTTATTTTGATGTAAATTATTATTATTAATATTATCATTATTGTTAGAGCTATTGTCAATTTTGTTGAGATACATTTTAATTTGTTGATCAATAACGGAGTTAGGAAATCCATTATT
This sequence comes from Ascarosepion bandense, assembly GCA_037127315.1. Classification (NCBI taxonomy): domain Eukaryota; kingdom Metazoa; phylum Mollusca; class Cephalopoda; order Sepiida; family Sepiidae; genus Ascarosepion; species Ascarosepion bandense. Next base: position 107,237 of record JBBBDQ010000799.1, read on the forward strand.
GACTAGTGTTTGCTTAATGTTGTGTAATTCTTTATAAAATATAGATTTGGATATCTTCTTCCAGCAGCGGGGGAAAACCTGTCTGAGGGACATATCCTCTGTACAAATGTAATATGAGAAAAATAGAGAACCATAGATACAAATAACTATACTTTTTTCCCATTGGCACCATCACCTTGTACGCAGTTTCTCTATTGTTGAAAAAAGGGTGCCTGTTGAACGCGTAAACGTCTAGGTCACTAAAGTGTAGGTCACTTCCATCGGAAGTGACGTACACTTTAGCTGTTACCTTTGCTAAAACACACCAGTCACCGCCTAACTGTGCTAACGTCTAAATATTTGTTTAAGGTAAGCGATCAACGAGCGTTAGGCACCAATTAATCTGATGACTACTGCACAAATTGTATTGCTCCACTGTCAATGTCTGCTATGACGGTAAACTGCATCCGGCAGCAAAGACTCTGATTTGGGAGGTTGTGAAGAGGATCGAACAACCTCTTAATTGCAGATGTTTCCAGGTCCACACTGACCCGGAGTGGTAGCACCTGTTAGGGTCCCAGATATGGGCAAATAGTTAACTCCCATAACATTATAAAAGTATCAAAATTGACTTTTATAAAACAGAATTTTATAAAATAGACCTTTATAAAAAATATATCCATAAAAATAGACTTTTACAGAAAAAAAAATACATTGTTGAATTAAAAAATATTAACAATAATATATTTGTGAAGGAAATAAAAAATTATTACCAGCAATACATTTTTGAATACAAAACTAGAAGACATCTTCAGTTAAAAAAGATCATCAAAGTCTGATGAAATCTACCTTGTCACTATGACCAAACATTAAAAAACTACCTTAAAACATCACATTTTTGGCATTAAATAACCCACAGATGTTGATATCCCGTTAAACACAACTCCAACTCCAACTCTGCTGTTAGCTTTCTGTGATAAAATATTAAGAGTTATTATTTTAATTTCTTTGCTTGGAGCGATCCCTGGAAACTCACTAACACTCACACGCACATATGTATATATATATATATAAGGTTTCGGAAATAGTTTGTTTTTTTTTTTGTTTTTTTATAAGCGTTTCACCCCGAGCAAGGCATGTCACTGCCACTACTGTGCAGGGGGCTACGTAGAGTGGAGAAAGGCTGATTAAATATAGGAAATGACAGAGGGTGGGTGATAGGCGGGTAAGGATACCGAGAATGAGGGTTGGGTAGATGAGAGTGTTGTGAGAATAGTTGGGAGTTAGTGTGATAGGAGGTGTCTATTGGCCCTACATTTAAACACCTGGAGATTGTAACTGTCGGGAAAGCAGACTTGTGGAAGGGAGTTCCACAGGCGGGAAGCGCGAGAAAAGAAGCAGTTGGAAGTGTCTAATGTTAATTCCGAATCTACGGTAACTTAGAAAAGACTCTGTGATCGTTCTGATGAGAAAAGAACTCCAGAATTTGATGGTGTGGGTATCATCCTCAATAAAGACGCCTACAACAATTTCTTTGGGGAGGTAGTGCTGCCCGGGGAAAAAGTGATGGCTGCTGGAAGATTCTAAATCTGACAACAGGAATGTTCAACATGGAACAAAAGCAGAAGAACAGTCATTGATGTCAGAGAATTTCTGCGATCACATTAACCCTTAAGCCTGGCTACCCAACTCCCCAAGACTAAAACCCCATGATTATTATGTGTGGGGCTCAGTTGAACAAGAGATCACCAAAACTCTTTGTAACACCAAACATGAACAGAAGGCAAGGATTATGGCAGCATTCACCAATTTAAACACGGTGACTGTCCAGAAAAGCTGGAGGAAGTCCAAAAGTCGTTTATGTGCGTTGTGGTACAGTGGATATCGGCTCGGAACGAGAAAGCGGGGAGCCGAGTTCGAATTCCAGTTAAATCCATTGTATTTACTTACGCGCAAATACCCCTGGGAAAGGTATTAATCCGTCTCTTCCTTCCAGTTATGGGTTAAATAGCAGGACAGATTGGGTTCTATAGCCTTGGTCGGCAACCTGTCTACCGCAGAAAGCAATGGCAACCTACTGCGGGATAACCTTCTGCCCAGTCAGTCGTGTCTCTTTCGAGACATGATCGCCCAAGCGTGTATCACGTATGGCACTTTAACTGACTGACTCTTTACCATTTCAATATATTTTTGGTGTAATTTTAGCAAATATATCTGATAAAATGTGATGTCAGAATTATTTTAATTATTTTAATATCCAGCGCACTATATATATATATATATATCAGCTTTCCCTGACGATCCGTTTAAGTGAAACCTATGTAGGTCTGTCTGGCTCACGAAGTATACTTCAGTTAGTCCACTCTACCTATTGTGATATTGAGCGCTTTTTTGTTAGTTGATTACTTGTGTCGGTATTTTGGTGGGTGGGGGCTACGTGCTGACTCGGTCCAAAATCTTTTGACTGATGTTCATGCTCTTTCTTTTTTTAAAAACCATTTTTCCCTTTTTCGTAGATTCATGAAAGGTTTTTCGACATGAGTATAGTTCTTTTTATCTTTTATATCTAAACTTATTTATAAACGGAACTTTGTCTGTGTGTGTGTGTGTCCCCGTTACCTATAGACTCCGAAACGGCTGAACCGATTTTCTTGAAAATTTACACAGTTGTACTATAAGCGTCTGCGAGTGTTCTTAGTTAGGTTTTGCGTCGAGGTACCCCGCGATAAGTATCGAAAATCGATAATCGGAAAAATCGGTTATAGAAGGAGTGTTCCGATTATAATCAAATTTGATACACTCATAGACAAAGACATAAGAAACGATATTCAGGAGTTTCAAGGTTTCAGTTCTTACAATAGTGCAGAAAATCGATAATATATATACATAAAAGGCCAATGAAAGAGACATGACTGACTGGGCAGAAGATTATCCCGCAGTAGGTTGCCATTGCTTTCTGCAGTAGACTGGTTGCCAGCCAAGGCTATAGAACCCAATCTGTCCAGTTATTTAACCCATAACTTGAAGGAAGAGACGGATTAATACCTTTCCCAAGGGTATTTGCGCGTAAGTGAATGCAATGAATTCAACTGGAATTCGAAATCAGCTCTCCGATTTCTTGTTCCGAGCCGATATCCACTGGACCACCACGCACATCCACGCCGAGAGTGTAGGCATCCTAAATAATGATCATAAGATACTGAAAGAAAATGAGAAGAAAGATACATCAAATGAATGAAGATAGAATGCATAGTAAAAAGTCCGATGTACAAATTCCATATTAGCGAGACAAAATATTTTTAAAAAATCTTATCGCGCCAACCAAGGCAGTTTACTGCCACTGGTGTGCAGAGCGTTACATAGAAGGAAAGTTATGAGAAACAGTGACAGGGCGTGTCAGGAAGTTGGTAAGAGAAGGATGAAAATACTGATGAGAGTGGAGTGGACGAAGAAAGAAGTATAAGAGATGGGATGCATGGTAGCAAGATAGGAGATGACTATTGACTTTACACTTAAATCCCTGGAGATTGTAGCTGTCGCGGAAGCAAGTAAACGGAAGGGAATTCCATAGGCGCGAAGTGCGAAAAAAATCTGATGTAGTAAAATTTGTGTTTACATTTTATTGGTTTCACATTGTAATTGGTTCTGGTTGCTAATCTTGCGGCTCGAGCAAATTCATGCATGGTGGGAACCAGAGAACTAAGTTCATCTGAGAAGAAGCCGTAAAAGTACTTGTAGAAGAGACACAGAAGAGCCACATTGCGCTGGTGAGAAAGTGACTGTATCTGAGCTGCCAGTTCGGGGTCGATTACATTACAGATTATCCGTTGGATTTTGTCAAGGACTCCTAGGTCGATAGCATGGTCCCCCGACTAGATATTCAATATTCAATATCGATAGCAGGGGCACCCGACTAGATATTCAATATTCAATAAAAAGTCGGATGGTAGATTTAAATAAGTATAAAATTTGGGGGAAATATTTTAACCTAGCATGGAAATTGCGACACGGAAATCATAAGGCACATTAAGATAGCGAATTATGAAACCCAAAACCTAAGCAAAGTATTAAGAATCATAAAAAAAAAATCACTAGAAACAAAGAAAAGAGTAATGAATCTTGTGTAATATCAGTACATTTGTTTGGCAATGAATGATGGACAAACACCTCACAGATGAAGAAGACACTTGAAGCATTATTTCTACAGAAAGATGCACATTAAACATGTGAGTAATGACTAATTTCTAGAGAATATGGCAGCAAAAAAGGACACTCATAATTAACACCATGAAAAGGAGAGTTAAAATTTCTGGGGCGCACAATGAAGGAGGTGTGTTTAGAAGTGCTGTTATTTACAGACTAGATTGAAGTCAAGAGAAACACATGAAAGCAATACATAACCTGCCTAACGAGCTTGAGTGAATGGATGGTGTATCAGGGTTCAGGGAGTAGATTACAAACAGACGATAGTTATTAAACGCTACGAAGGACAAGAAATTGTTTAGAGCTATGATCATTAACTTTCTAATAGCATAGTTAAAGAAGATAAATGCAGTGAACAATACATGCAGCTGGATGCCTGCTTTACACTCTTCGTCATCTGTTTCTTTCTATTTGACTTCCTTTATTTATAAACGCCATGACACTGCACTGCATAGAACGGAAATTAGTACATCTTTATTTGGGCTTGGCTGTAAGACTAGTTGTCCAGTTAGCGATCAATAGTGAATTTGAATGACATTTTGTAGCATTTGCCAGTTTTGTTTGAAATTATGAATGATGTCGATTTATTTAGAGCGTTCACGTCTGTATTATTTATTTTCTCATTACTTTTGGGGCTTATTTTCTTCTCGATTCCCACCTAAACACGTTGGTGGTACGCTTTTCCTCCCTTCCTCAGCTCTTGACTTAAACATGCTGTACAGTCGCGAGCGATTGTCGCTCATTACTTCTTGGCCTTAATTTTCTTCTCGATACCCATCTAAACATGTTGCTGATACGCCTTTCCCCACTTCCTCAGCCTTTGACTTCAAAATGCTCTACAGTCGCGAGCGATTGTCTCTCATTACTTCTTGATCTTAAATTTCTTCTCGATTCCCACATAAACACGTTGGTGGTACGCTTTTCCTCCCTTCCTCACCCCATCGACTTAAACATGCTGTACAGTCGCGAGCGATTGTCTCTCATTACTTCTTGGCCTTAATTTTCTTCTCGATTCCCACCTAAACACGTTGGTGGTACGCTTTTCCTCCCTTCCTCAGCCCTCGACTTAAACATGCTGTACAGTCGCGAGCGATTGTCTCTCATTACTTCTTGGCCTTAAATTTCTTCTCGATTCCCACCTAAACACGTTGGTACTACTCTTTTCCTCCCTTCCTCAGCACTCGGCTTAAACATGCTGTACAGTCGCGATGCATACAAATGACAAAAAGAAAGAAACAATACTTTCATGGATTTTGCTCATATGAACTGGTACCCACTATACATGAATTATTTGAGCCACAAGCTTAGCAAATAGGACCCACCATTTTACTGCGAAACCAATAAATTGTAAATTGAAAGCGAACGTTCTGTATATAATAAAATATATGTTTGAAAGTAATATATATATATATATATATATATATGTGTGTGTGTATATATATATATATATATATATATATATATATATATTACTTTAGAACATATACAAACTACAAACTACTACAAAATTGTGCAATTTGTCTCGACATTGAAAGAACAATGTCACATCAGGTAGTTAATAATGATGGTAAATAACTACCTGAAGAGGTATTTTTCTTTCAATGTCGAAACAAAATTTAAATAATATATATTAGCAAGTATTTTATATACATTATAACATGCACTAAACTAAATTCTTTACAAAAAACCAATGTAGTGTACCAATTTACATGCCCATTCAGAGATTGCATCTCTGATACTACTCAAAAACCTAGTACATATATTGGTTTTACCACAACCACGCTCTCCCGTAGACTTACATGTCATCTTTCTGATCAGAGTACTATTAAACAACATTTCTCTGAAAAACATAAACATGTAGGTAATATCAGACAGATTTTGGTCAACAATACGGTGATCCTTACTCATACACACAGTAAAAGGAACCTGCAGATATTGGAGGCCATGTACATCAAATCAAAACAACCAACACTCAATAAAATCAACTTTAAAACAGGAAATAACATATTACATTGCATTTGACGACATGGTTTTGTTGTCATTTCGCGCTATCCCGCGGTGTGACGTCATAAAACCGCATCGAAAACTTAAGAACTGCGTTTATTATTTTTGGTAACTATTGCCGTTGCCAAGCGGAGTTTTATGTCAACACAAAATAAAATCGTCGGTGATGGTGGATTTTATAATATTTCAGTTTAAACTACCTCTCTGAAGATGGCTCATGTGAGCCGAAAGCTTAGAAGAAAACCAATAAATAATTATCCAAATGTTGGAGAATTTTTGTCTTTATTTTCAACTGAAATTAAAGCAAAAATACGACGTTTAGAACGGCTCATGATTAAACATAATAGACATTCATTGTCTCTTATATTTAATAGTATATGTCTAGAAAATTACTTGCTGCCTCGATATACTAAATATATATATATATATATATATATATATATATATATATATAGTGTGTGTGTGCGTGTGTGTGTGTGTGTGTGTGTGTGTGTGTCTGCGTGTGCAAAAATACGTTTAACAACTTTGGGGCTGTGTTCCTCACACTAAACAAGGTGAAAAATCAACATAAATATATGTCCGCAACTTGTTCGTTTTGGACTTAATAATTTTAAAGTTTACGGTAGATGCTCTTTAACCTATAATCCCAAAATACATAGTTTGTGATGCCACTGTTAGTGTATCGGCAACTCGACGAAAAATAGCAGTAACGATTGTATGACCCGGCTGCCTTTAGGCTAGAAACTCTATCTGAAACTATCGGGCAGCTTCGCGTCTATTACCACTCGCGCAGCCGTATGTAAAACCCATGTCTGCCTGATCACGAAATGATTAGCCTGCCATTATTAAACGGAACACTTATCAGTTAACTCACTACCACACACGTTAAATGGCGAAAACAGACTAGCCACAAATGTACACGAATGACAAACGTAAACTAGTCTATATGGCAATACAGTGCCATCTGTCGTAAGCTGTCTTTAAAAATAATAACTAAAACAGCGAAATAATGCTATTGATAAAACTAATAATATATACTATATATTAGCAGGCCTTTTGAGTGAAATGAAGCATGATGAGAAAGATGTTAAAAAAAGGGAAGTTTCGATCCCGGCTGTCTCTTTTCGAAACGAGACGAGACATAAAATAGAACTTTCTATTCTTGGGATTTCTATCTAACAATACTGTAAATATTGCACCTTAAGTGCTTGGTCAAATATTGATTGCTCGATGTATAACAGCTCTGGTTCATACTGATAATGAGCAGACATTTCTTCCTCACATCTAAGTGTCATCATGCTCAATGTAATCGCCAGGTATAGATTGAAGCAGATCGTTACATAATGTAAAATTAATATTTGTACTGTACTATAATTATTGTGGAGTTATTATTGAAATAACTAACGAGAAGACATCGGGAACTGTGAAATAAAATAATGTATTAACAAAAATGCAAATGGTGTTAACGCCGAGTCGTGTCTCTACTCAGCTACAGGACAAATCTGGTTACGACCCTAACTCTTCCACTCTGTACCTCTGACTGTCCGGAATACAGAACTTGGTAACCGGACGTGACGTCAGTCCATTAGTCAATCGACTCACAGGGGTGCCACGCTGGCAGTAATAATAGTAGACCATTCGATTTATTTGCGGGAATCTGTCAAGTTCCATACGTGATAACCCCTTTGGCGATTATGTCTCGAAAGAGACATGATTGATTGGGCAGAAGATTTTCCCGTAGTAGGTTGTCATTGCTTTCTGTGGTAGACTGGTTGCCAGCCAAGGCTATAGAACCCAATCTGTCCTGTTATTTAACCTATAACTGGAAGGAAGAGACGGATTAATACCTTCCCCAAAGTGTATTTGCGCGTAAGTGAATGCAAGGAATTCAACTGGAATTCGAACTCGGCTTCCCGTCTTCTCGTTCCATTTGCGGGAATAATAAAAGCAAATAGCTGTAAACACATGCCTACAGATAAGCGAGCATTCATTCACATCTATCTATCTATCTATCTATCTATCTATCTATCTATCTATATATATATATATATATATATATATATATATATATATATTAAAAAGAGAAAAAGGGTTCTTCCAACGAGAGAAAGTGGTATAGAATAAAGAGTGCGAGAAGCCGTGTACGCTTTGTTTAAAGTGTAGATTTATTGTTGCTATTATTATTAATATTATGATTATTATTATTATTATTATGAATGCTACTTACTTTTTGTGTGATATATTTAGTGTTTATTATGGTATTTGTGACCCTGATTCACGTCAAAAGTTGACTCTCTTCGGGCGAATAAATTGTGATTTCACATATCGAGATCCATTTGCTTTTCTGATGGCCAAGATTTCGTGTATAAGTAGATTGTTCAAATGGTGACCAGGTCACAGAATTTAATTTTTTCACACTGGCACGTTAAGTTTCTTCTATCACCTTCGTTGTCTGTAAATAATTCTTTTCAATGATTTGCGAAATTTGATTTCGTCTTCATACTACAAAACTTTTTTGAGCTATTTTGTTTCAATTCTACTCTACGTGTCAACTAGTTCTTTTGGATGCTTTGAGATACTATTTGAATTTTATGTGTGTGTGTGTGTGTTGTTTTTTTTGTTTTTTTTTTTTGCATTCGAATTTCGTTTGTCTTTGTGTGTGTTTTAAGTTTTCATGTTGTTTTGTTGAGAGAAGGCTTGTATTATTTATAAATATTTCTTCCGGCGTCATGAGTGTGCCAAAATCTGCATTTTGGGAGATAGACATTACTCTGAATTTACCTCCACTGCATTCATGTAAATGTTGGGAGATATACAATTTCCTGGTATTGGCTAGTTTAAGGATACTTCTGTGCAGGGCTATTCTTTTATTCCGGCCTTGAAATTAAAATAATTAATAGCAAACGCTATTACAAGTATGTAAAACCATCCTAACCTCATCAGAATTCGAGCAGCACACAACGCTGGTGGTCACAAATTGTAACAAAAAAAAAGATGTTGGGTATGCAACATAAGAATAGAAGGAAACGCTTTAAGTTCGAAAACACATCTACATTTGAAATAAAAACAGATCTGAGCTGCAAGTTTAGAAAGGTAATTTATACTCTAAAATGCGATAAATGCACAAAAATATGCGTGTATATATATATATATATATATATATATATATATATATATATATTGTCATCCGCAGACAGAAATGCTTCGCTGTATCACAGCTCATCAGTACGGTTAGACACCGATTGCTTTTTAACCCAGGATTGAAGATCGACCGAATTGGCGTCAGTCGGCGATTCTACCTCTGGGCTATGGGCGTTCGGTGGAAGAAGGTAGATATATAAACACCTAACGAGCTAGACGGTCTTACCTAGGTTTCACCTAAACGGATCGTCAGGGATAGCTAACGATCCGTTTAGGTGAAACCTAGGTAGGTTCGTCTGGCTCATTAGGTGTTTATTTATTTATTTCGTTCTCTGTATTGAGCGCTTCCTATAGTTGATTACTCTTATCGTGGTTTTCCTTTGGGCTTCGTGCTGATCTCGGTCCGAACCCTTTTGACTGACGTTTATGTACTAAGCTCTTTCTTTTTTTTTAAACCATTTTCCCTTCCTTCGATAGTTTTCGAGGAAGGTTTATCGACACGAGTATAATTAATACAATCTCACTTATATATATATATATATATATATGTGTGTGTGTGTGTGTGTGTGTGTGTGTGTGTGTGTGTGTGTGTGTTTAATGCAAGGAATTTGTCAATTTTATTGACCAGGTTTATGCCAACTTCGAAGTTTCGTGAGGCCACCGTGAGGATGTCATCACTCATCACTGGAAATCTTAATAGGTATCCTCACGAAACTTTAAAGATAGAGTGAACATATTCAGTTAATGTGACAAGTTCTTTGCATTAAACTCATGACCACTCTTTCCCCGATACCAAGCACTTTACGATAAAAAAAAATCTTGCTTGAAAGAATGAAGAAAATTTAGGGTGATACGGAGTTCATCTTTGCTTCCGTGCCTTGTAAAATTTTACAAAGTAATAATAAAAAAATTAACCATTCTATTTTCATTTTGGAATTATCCACTTGGCAATAAATACTAAAAATTGTATGAAATACACCATTTCTTTTAAAAAACTGTGGAGGTCTAATTATTATGGCCGGTGGTCTACATCTAATTTTACATCTATCATCTGAAAGAAAAAACAAAATGTCCATACAGAGTGAAATAGTTAAATTATTGCCTGTTTTCGAGCATGCTCTTTGTTTGTTTTTGATTTTGCGGCTGCACAATCTAAGAGGGCCAGTTGGGTACCGTCTGTGAGAAACGTAGTACCATGTTGCCATTCTCCTTCTTCTATGTGCCTTGTTCCTTCAGGAGGTAGACGATCAAGGCCTTCCACTTTTCCCTATCCCTGGTGGCTCTGAGTACGCCTTCTCCTGTTACATCATGCAATCCTCGTTCCGACACCCACCTGATTAGTTCCTTCAAATATGTTATCCGTTGCTTTCCCCTGTCCCTTTTTCCCTCGATCTGCCCTGTTAGTATCAGATTCTCCAAGCCCTTCTTCCTCATTGTGTGTCCCAGGAACTTCAGCTGTCTCTTCATAATGCTCAGTATTAACTTCCTTTTTGTTTCCATCATTTCCAAGACATCATTATTGCTCACATGCTCGATCCATGATATTCGCAGCATGATGCCATTCACTACGCCAAAAATTGAAAACGCCATGCATTCGCCTCGGAAGTTCTAATACGAAAACTTAGAGTGTTTAGGTGTCAATCTGATGAAAGTACAGAGGACTCGGATGAGCTGAAGTATTTGTGGTCACTAGTGATGTTGACGTTATGTCTCCTATCATCTTCCTACAAGATGTCAGGTTCAATATGGAGGCCTACATCAAGTGCTTTGAGGAGGTAGTGTTGACCTGGGTGAAGAGCTATGCCTGGCAATAAGACTCTGCACCATGTTACACAAGGAGGAAAACCCAGTCATGACTACGATCAACCTCACTCTTTAAATCTGTCAATTTAACTCCCAAGACTGCAAACCCCCTGGTTATTATGTGTGGGACACGGTTGATCGAGAGACCAACAAACATCTTTGATCACCAAATATGAACTGAAGGAAAATATTATTACAAAGTTCACCAACTTAAACAAGGAGATCATCTAGAAAGTATGTTGGTTATTCCGAAATTGTCTGGATGCTGTTGTGGTTGAAGCCAATAGCAATTTTATTTAATAAGTTAAATCTTTAGTATTTGAACATAATTTTGTATAATCTTTATAAATATATCTTTTAAAATCAACGACCTTTCATAAAATAGGAATAGTGAGATAAGCTATTTCCATAAAGGACACATTCGGCATTCATTGAATGAACATTTATCGTTACTGTCGTGGTCTACTTCCTAACCTTTTGCTTAAATTAGTGTACAAATTCAGCGAATTGGTTATATAACTATTTTTCGATTCCCTGTTAGTTACATGTACTATCCATTTTAGTTGTTGTTGCTGTCTCAAGTCTTCTAGTGTTATATTTTTTATTGGATTTAAATCTCGTTACTTGAAATCTTGTAGTTCCAGTTTGCTCAAGGAATCTCTTAACCTAAAGAATTAATTCGGTTTTAATCACTCTTCTGAGAAACCGGTTGTTCATAGCTATACGGTTTAGGCATTTTTAAATGAGTTGGGTGTCATATATGGTGTTTATATATATTGAAAATCTGAGATGTTTTAAGAAATTGAGCCAAACATAATATTTTACGAATACAAATCTGCACTGGCAAATGAATGATATTTATACTGGGTATAAAGTAGGAACAAAAGTAGTTCGTTGAAGGGAAATAGTCGTTAAGGAGTCAGGCTGATAAAATAGGTTAAAATAACGTTATCTGAAGGTTCAAGAAGCTATTTACATGCTTAAGGAAAATGGAATCAAACAGAAAAGTACGAAACAGGTGTAACGACTCTATAACTTCGGAACAAGAAAATGCACAAGCAAGTTCTGCCGTTTCGAAGTGAGTTGCTGACGCATAAGATTTGAATTATGAATTTGAAGCTATTTCTGCTCCATGGCTTACAGTTTTGGCTCATTGCCAAAAGCCAGTTGTCAGTTCGTTTGCTTCTTAGTCTTTATGTGTTAATATTGCTATTTTTTTGTACTTCTTGTAAAAGAATTATGACTTTGTTGAATGTTGTGGACCTTATATAATTCAGTGTTGAATATGAATATCTTTATTTCAGAAAAAAATTAGCTTAAGACTGAAAATATAAGAAGTGAACTTACAAAACCCCATTGTATCTTGATCATATATATATATATATATATATATATATATATATATATATATATATATTACAGAAATTAACGAAGATTAACGAAATGGTATTTAAACAACTGACAATTTTAAATGGCTTGTTTGAACATTATTTTTGATCGATACTCGTATTTAAGTAGATATTCTGTTTATAATCAAACAGTATTATATATTTATTTCTGATTATTTACGATGAGTTTTTGTTAAGAAAATGTGTGTCATTTGGCAGGATTCGAACCTGCGACCCCTATTCAAACAGAGAAAGGCACCATTTGATCTGGCGCGTCTTAGATCTCTCGACCACGAATGATCAACAGTCTAAACGAAGTCAAAATTGTGTTATATAGGCTTGTTTGAAAGGCTACTTAAATACCAGTATCGATCAAAAATAATGTTCACACAAATCATTTCATGCAGATATATATATATATATATATATATATATATATATATATATATATTTTTTTTTTTTCACTTCAATCAAGGAAATTAAGCCATTTAGAGGAAAGGGGTAATCTTTAGTCCTCACATAATAATAATACAAAAGAATAAGGTGAAATTAGAGATTTTAAGGAGTCATTATAAGACTCCTTGTCGCATAAAAGAAGAAGAGTACGATATGAAATCTCTCTCGATATGACAATTTGTCTGTCTGATTGTCTGTCTGTCTGTCTGTCTCTCTGAATATATATATATATATATATATATATAATCATTTCATTCCAAGCAAGGAAATTAAGACAATAAGACGTAAGAGGTTACTAGGTGATGTGGAATACCTTGTGCACTGAAGGTTATAATCGTTCTATGTCGGTTGCTAATCGACTTAACGCACCCAAAATGTTAGGAACTTGGTAATCTTCGATTGAAAGCTAACTCCAAAGTATTCGGCTAACTGCCGACCAATATCAACTGCCTAGTTGTTGATATTAAACTCCAATAAAACTCTAAAGAACTCCTATGACCTTCCCAAGAACTTCTGAAGAACTTCCTGTTAACTCTTATAAATATATGAGGGGGAGACCATTATCAGAAGAATAAGTGTGTTTCCCCATAATACTAGGTATTATAAAATTTGAAAAAATGTCTACTATAAGGAGAGAAATCAAGCATTAAACGAAAAGTGTATAACAGATAACGATTGACGTTGCATTTAATTTTGTGAGGATTAAAGTAAACTGAGATGCAACAACATATTTAATTAATATACATTTATATGAAGTTATTTATAATTCTGTCTTTTTATTTATTCTATTTACTTATAATTCTGTCGAGCTAGCTCAGACAATCATGAGTTTATCACGCCAGCCATCACGGTCCTGTAGCAAGGTCCGAAGATCATAATGAAGGCATTCTGTGTTATAACATAGCTAGTCAATGTAGGTGGTTGCTGGCTGTTCAACTAGACTAGCCCCGTGTCTAGGTGTTCAGAATAGTAGATAAATCGCGTGTTCTTGTTTTTCTTGCAAGCAGTGACCTGCAAAGCGCATACTACGTTGCGTCATATTGCATAAATATCATGGATGGTTTCATAAAGCAGTGATTTAATTGGATGTTGTCTCCAAGATCGGCTCGGAAGGACAAATAGGAGAGCCAACTTCGAATTCCAGTTGTATTCTTTGCGATTCATTTACGCACAATTACCCTTGGGAAATGTATTAATCCGTCTCTTCCCTCCAGTTATGTGTTAAATAATAGGACAGATTGGGTTCTATAGCCTTGGCTGGCAACCAGTCTACCGCAGAAAGCAATGGCAACCTACTGGGGGATAATCTTCTGACTAGTCAGTTATGTCTCTTTCGAGACATGATCGCCCAAAGCGTGCATCACGTATGTCACTTAACTGATTATCTGAGTGACTCAGCATGTGTGTGTGTTAATTCCATCAAGCTTAGACTCTATAGTTTAAGTTAATGTCCATGTAGTGACACCATGTATAAAACTACAGTTGCTCGAATAATCTCCGTTTGAGGTTGTCTAATATCTCAGATTTCCAAATATATTCAGTTTATTTAAAACGGCCCAGCCTTTAGTTATGCAATTTTCGCATTCTTTTTTGTAGAACGTAATTCGCTTTCTAAATATGTAAAATATTTAACACATTTTATTTATTTACTTGAGACAGTTTTTATTGAGACTTGCCTATGAATTCAATTTTAGAGGTACTGATATGGAGTCCAACATCAGTGTCAGCATTTTCTAGATGATATAGGATAACTGTGGCATTGGTAATGGTGTTTGCGATAATAGTTAAAGTCATCTGCATAGTCAAATTTTTGGTAGCATATCAACATGAGTTTTGGGGATAAAGTAAAACCTAGATAATGAAGTTTACCTTGAGAAGTTTCCAGTACGTTGTCAAGAGTGATCGCAAAGAGAAAAGGTGCAAGGGTGCCACCCTGAATGACCCCTGCTGTAAATACTACGAATTTTTCACTCGGCCATAAATCACTGACTGCCTATGTATCTACATATCAAGTTGGGGACTTTATTTCAAATGGACATCTTCTTTCAGATATAAAAATACGACCATTAAGTCTCTTCCCTTTTCTAATAACATGTCTCTGTATATCTGGTTGTTTTATTTTGACTGTTTTTTCTACCAAACTGGTCTTTTTATGTCTTTTTTTATCGTGTCGCCCCAAGCAAGGCATTTTACTGCCACTTTTGTGCAGGGGGTTATATAGAAGGAATGTTATGAAGAGTGAGAGGTTGCTGGGGGTATCAGGAAGAGAGTAGGAGAGGAAAGAGAGTACTGATGAGAGCGGGGTGGATGTAGAAAAGCATGAGGGAGAGGATGTAAGTTAGTGAGACAGGAGATGACTATTGACTTTACATTTAAATTCTTGGAGATTGTAACTGTCTGGAAAGCAAGTATGCGGAAGAGAATTTCACAGGCGGGAAGTTCGGGAAAAGAAGCTGGTGGAGTAGAATTTGCGTTTACAATTTATTGGTTTCACAGTAAAAGGGTGGCTTGTGGCTCGAGGAAATTCGTACATAGGGGGTACCAGTGAGCTAAGTTCATCGGAGCAGAAGCCGTGAAAGTATTTGTAGAAGAGACACAGGGAAGCCACCTTGCGTCGGTGAGAAAGCGACTGTATCCTAGCTGCCAAGTTGAGAATCGATCACATTACAGATTCTCCGTTGGATTTGGTCGAGGACACCTAGGTGGATAGCAGGAGCACCGGACCAGAAAACCAACTTTCTTAGCAGCGGATTTAGCTATGGATTCTATATAGTTATTCCACTTGAGGTCTGGTGTGAGAGTTAACCCGAGGATGCGCAGTTTTTCGCTTTCAGGGAGAGAAGCCCGATCCATGTTAATGGGCTGGAGGAGCGCTTGTCTGTGGTGGTTATTAGATATCAGCTTTCATTTTGGAAGCATTCAAATTTACGAGCCGTGTGCCCTTATAAAGCTAAATAAAAAAGAAAACGCAGAGGGGAAAATGCTTAAGATCCAACCTTATCAAAATCAGAGACTGATCAGTTTCATAAATGTTTAAAGCTTATAAAAGCAGGGGATCCAACTGAGGGGCAAGCCAAAATTCTGCTAAGTCACTCGGTCCCTTCTACCCTCCTCGTAGAATCGCCACCAACAATGCGGTATATTCAACTGCAAAAGTGATGAAAACCTCACCACAAAAAAAAAAAAAAATCTTAAATGAAATCGGCTAAATTATATACCCAAAACGCGTTAAAAATTAAGGTTAAATTTACAGGTGGATATGCGTGTAATGTAGAAGTTTTTGATGGATTTGGCGTGTCGAGTTGAAATTCGAGCAACCATTGGTCATTATTGTTCCATGGAGAAAGAAACAACCACAAGGCTCTAAATATGGTCCATTTAGTTACCGTCAAATCTTTTGATGCGGAGACAGAATTTAGCGTGTCGAATTTCAAATTCTAGTAAAAAACGTCACCTTTGCTTTCGCACAAATTCTATGAGGATGGTATGCATACCACTCTTCTGAACAATGCACTAAGATATCCGGGAATAATGTCAGCATTAGTGCTAAATTAGTTTTTCAGCTTTGACTAGCAATCTATATAGGAGAGTAATAAGAACTAAATTCGAAACCGGCTGCTGGTTATTTACTCGTCTCTCCCTTGAGACAGGATGTCATACAAGGTCGGGATTAATATGAGGAACCGGATCCTGTACACTCTGACCAAACTTTGACCAGCTACTGCAACCATCGATTGCGATGGCATTGGTGTAGATACCAATTCCTACTCTCTAGTTCAATGGGGAATGTATCTTTGGATAGCCGTTCCCCCGAACCGGATAATTCAGAATATCTTTTCACCGCTGCCTCGCTGCCCCAAGACAGAGCCACAACTGAGTCACACTCTGCTCGAAAAGAGAGACAAAACTGATATATATATATATATATATATATATATATATATATATATATATAAATTTAGTGTATCGAGGCAGCAAATAATTTTCTAAACATATACTGTTAAATATAAGAGACAATGAATGTCTGTTATGTTTAATCATGAGCCGTTCTAAACGTAGTATTTTGGCTTTAATTTCAGTTGAAAATAAAGACAAAAATTCTCCAACATTTTATTAATTTTATTAATTTTTTATTAATTCGTTTATTAATTAAGCCGAAAGCTTAGAAATAAATTAATAAAAAATTATCCAAATGTTGGAGAATTTTCCTTTATTTTCAACTGAAATTAGAGCCAAAATACGACGTTTAGACCGGCTCATGATTAAACATAATAGACATTCATTGTCTCTTATATTTAACAATATATATATATATATATATATAGAGAGAGAGAGAGAGAGAGAGCGAGAGAGAGAGAGAGAGATGATAAACTCTTAACTACTGACATGATCCACGGATAGATGAAAACAATCCGGTTGCTTATGGATCTAGCAGGTCTAATCTCTTACAATCCTATTATTACGGAACACACTGGAAGAAAAACTTAGATTGGCGGTACTCGGGTTCTGAATTCTAAAAAGTAGTCTACGAACTGAACATATATACATCCTGATTATAGGTTAAATGCTCAACTAGCGTACCTCAAGTGGCGTATCCTAATATACTGATGACGGCGTGGCTTCATCAAATATACTGTATTATGTATCTGAAACGTTTACCTTTCGTATCATACTCTTCTTTTATTTCAATTTACAAAGAGACACTGAATGTAGGTAGTTATTGAAGGAGATCGTTTGCCGCTATATCAGTTTGAAAAATTGGTTCTCGTACGATCACCGAAAGTTAAGCATCGTCAAACCTGGTTAGTACCTAGATGTATGACTAGTGTAGGAATAGTGTACATTTAGGAATAGTATGTGTTCTACGTTTGCATGTGCAGGTGAGGTTATTGATAACAGTTGCGAATTAGAAATAGGAGAGCTAAGTTCTAATTCCCGTCGGGTTAGTTATATTCACATATTCACAAATATCCTTGGGGAACGTATGAATCCACCTTTTTCTCTCCTGTCTATTTGTAATTAGTTAAAATTTATCATAACATCATTATTATCTAAAAAGAATTCTTACAATATAATAATATATTCTGGCATTAAATAAAAACGTTAATAAAACCAAAAATTACAAACCAATCAATTTCTGTATGTGAGCTGGAAGAGGAACACAAGAATTGTATATTATACGGATATGTAGAATATATATTCGGAGAGATATATGGGGTGCAATGGATAATAGTTCCGGATGAGAATTTGGAAAACCGTGTTCAAAATTCAGTCGAGTTGTATTTACTTACGTTTAAATACCTTTTGGAAATTATGAATCCATCGTTTCTCCCCCATCTATAGATTAAACAGAAAGTTAGGCTACATCTTATATCCTTGATTGGCAACCAGTCTACCACAGAAATAAACAATTACCTACTGCGGGAATTCTTCTGCAATATCAAGAATGAACCGAATTGACACCTGATCACCTAAGCGTGCTTTACGTATGTTAAGGAAGGAAGGAAGGAAGGAAGGAAGGAGAGATATCGATTGACCATTAACTGGTAGTGGACGGGCAAGCATCCTCTCCGGAATCTGTTTCGCAAAGTAGTAGTTCAGTTGAATATGTCAGTGAAACTTATTTCTTACTGATGGAATACGAAGGGAATTGGGATGACTTGTCGTCGTGTACGTGGCATAGCACTTTCTAGCCGTTAAGGTCTGAGCTTGTAGAACAAATAGCTATATCTAGTTTTGGCCATTTTCTGTAGTAATAGCTATAAATTACTAAGAGACTAGTAACGTTTCATCCGTGGGATAGAGGTTGGAGGCCGTAAAAGCACTTCCTTTTTCTGCTTTTGCCTATCAACGTTTTCTTCTAACTATGTATGGTCATGTGACCTTCGCAATGCACCAGTCTTTGACCTTTTCTACCGACAAAAAAAACCTTCAAAGTGAAGTCGGCCGACGGAGGGTAACATCGGGACGAAATTTTGGCATTAGACCTCTAACAAATATTTCTTCTGTTTACTAAAAAAAAAAAAATCTGGCAGCGATAGCCGTCAGACTCAGACCTGGGTGGGGCTTTATATTCAGTGTAATAATCCTAGGCACCGTTACAGAGACGGTGAACCGTTCTATCACCTCGACGTAGCGGGGCTAACATAGATTTCAAGTTTAAATCAGAAAAAAAAAATAAACAAAACAAACACTGATGCTGTTTATAAATATTCTGAATGCGATGTGGGTGAAAAAGCGTTGTGTTACTGGATAAAGAAATAGATATCTAGTAGTTAAAGGATATTTGGCGAAAACATAGCCTAGTGCTCATATGGTAGCTAAAGGTATGCTAAAATATATGACGTAGTGAGACTAAGGTAATATAAATAAAAATGATTGAATGTAAATATAGGGTGAAGTAGAAATGACTCCCGCATATACCTCCTCAGAAAGAATTCTCACATAATGGCAATGCATTAGCTAATTGAATTTATCATTGCTACTAAAGTATTACCATTATGTGGGAGGTATATATAAGAAGTGCTTCTGTCGTATGCCATATAAAAATGCCCTAAAGAGGTGGAGAGAGAGAGAGAGAGAGAGAGAGAGAGAGAGAAAGAAAGAAAGAAAGAGAGAGAGAGAGAAAAGGTTCTTTTGATGATTTTGTTTCGTGACAATATTTTTGGGTTATTTAATGCTGAAATCGGGGAACCGAGTTCGAATTCCAGTTGAATTCCTTGCATTCACTTACACACAAATAACCTTGGGAAAGGTGTTAATCTGTCTTTTCCTTCCTATTATGGGTTAAATAATAGGACAGATTGGGCTCTATAGCCTTGGCTGGCAACCAGTCTACTGCAGAAAGTAATGGCAACCTACTCCGGGATAATTTTCCGCTCAGTCAGTCATGTCTCTTTCGAGACATGATCGCCTACAGCGTGTATCACGTATGGCACTTAACTGAATTAATTGAATACTGAAAACTAAATATTTTGAACTATTTTATGATCAAAGGCAGATAAATGCACTGGTCATAATTTTGCTAGAAGGAGATATTTTTGGTTACGTTTTAAAAATAAAACAGATTTGTAGTTATTTTTAATATATAAATGTAATTTTGTGTCTTTCGTTTTTGTTTAGTGGGGAGCTCACTATTTGCTGGCGCCTACCATACCTGTAAATAAGAAAGAGAATGAAGAATAAGAATGATAGTAAGTTTTCTAAACACCGTTTAGATGTGTCATGAGGCCAAAAGTATGGGCACCCAGCTAGGATCGAACTCAGTACTCAGTTTTACAAGGTTCTAGCGAGACAAGATTACTAACCGAATTGCCCAAACAATAAAAATGATAGAAATATAATTTCTGAAATATTAATTTTTATAAATCTACAAGTAAAGTTGAACTGATACAGAAAAGATTATCCGTGAACACGTTTCGAAATTAAACCTTTGTTTTCTCATTAGACTGCCACTGGTGCGCAGGGGATTACAGAGATAAAAATAGTTACGGGGGATACCGAAGAAAGGATAAGAGATGGATGGGATTTAGAGATGCTGAAGATGGCAATTGATGTTGAATTTAAACTCATGGAGATTGTAGCTATAGGGCAAGCAAGTATAAGGAAGGGACGTTTACATACTGGAAGTGCGAGAAAAAAGAAACTGCGAGAGTAGAAGTGAGGGTTGTGATTTTACTATTTTTTCAGTAAAAGGGTAGGACCTTGATGCCAATCTCGTAGCACGAGTAAATTCATGTGGTCGGGGAGCCAGGGAAAGAAACTCGTCAATACAAAAGCCGTGAAAATCTTTATAGAAAAGACAGAGGAAAGCCACATCTTGCCGGTGATAAAGTGACTAAAGAAGAACTGCCAAGTAGGGATCAAGCACGTTGGAGATCCTTCTATGGATTTTGTTAAGAACCTTAAGATGAATAGCAAGAGCACCCAACATGATATCGCAATAGTATTCAATGCACGAACGAACGGTTATTTTATGAAAGTGCAAAATGGATTCTGTCGAAAAGAAAAACTGTTTGACCCGACAGTGAACCAACCTCCTTAGCGGTAGATGCAGCTATAGATTTAATGTGGCCGTTCCACTGGAGGTCGGTTGAGAAGGTGAGGCTATGAAAACAGCTCTGACGAGATTTTTTTTTAATCTGGTGCCCCGAATATATATATATTTATGCATGCTACTAGATATGCGTTGGGGTGCAAGATGTGCGTTGTGGTGCATAGGATATCGGCTCGGAACGAGAAATCGGGGAGCCGAGTTCGAATTCCAGCTGAATTCATTGCATTCGCTTACGCGCAAATACTCTTGAGAAAGGTATTAATCCGCTTATTCCTTCCAGTTACGGGTTAAATAACAGGACAGATTGTGTTCTGTAGCCTTGGTCGAAAACCAGTCTACCACAGAAAGCAATGGCAACCTACTGCGGGATAATCTTCTGCCCAGATAGTTATGTCTCTTTCGAGACATGATCGCCTACAGCGTGTATCACGTATGGCACATGACTGACTAGATTCGCATCTAGGTCCCACCCTTTTACCGTTTAAAGATCTAAATTTACCCCTAACTTCTCATCTAATAGATTCTTTTATAGTACTTCCTGCCTGTGGAATTCTGTCAGCTTACTTGTTAACCTAAATATTGAAATGTTTAAAAAATTAAATGCAGCATCAGTTGTCATCTTTTGTTTTCTTAAAACCTGAACATCATTTGTCCTTTCGTTAATCTTTACTATTATCAGTCTTGTCTTTCAATTTCACTCCCTAAAACCAGTTGCGTACGAGTGATTCACCATCTTCTGTCTTCTTATATCCCGTTCATCTTTTGTCTTTTCCTCAATTCTCTCTATTCTCAGTCATTTCTCTCACTTTCACTCTCTTTAATCCCCTGTGTCATTCGCGTCTTTCTTGGGAAGAAATTATTAAAAGAAAAAAAACGCAAAGAAAATACTGCCGACACCTCGCCCTGCCAGAAAACAGCCATTTTGATTTCATGATTCATTCATAGACGCAAAGTTCTAGCCAATCAGGCTCCATAGGTGATTGACCCAATATAGAAGATCATCAACAGATTGTTTGCAGAAGTATCTTGAACATGCGCGAGATCTGTTAAACAAAAAGCAGGAACATCGATTCACAAACACTCTGTTCTGTTGAAGATATCTCAGACTTTCGTTCTCTTGCATACTTCTTTTTCTTCTATGTGCCCTGTCCTTTTAGGATGTAAGCGATCATGGCTTTCCACGTCTCCCTATCCCTGGTGGCTTTTAGCATCTTTTCTCCTGTTACACCTCGCAACCCCATCTCCGTCACCCACCTGATCAAGCCCTTCAATATGTTATCCACTGCCGTCCTCTGTCTCTCATTCCTTCTATCTGGCCTGTCAGTATCAAGTTCTCCAAGCCTTCCATCCTCATTGCATGTCCCAGGAACTTCAGTTGTCTCTTCATGATGCTCACAATTTTCTTTTCGTTGCCATTCTTTCCAACACCTCATCATTGTTCACATGCTCGGTCTATGATATCCGCAGCATCCTTCTGTAGAACCACATTTCCGCTGCTTCAAGGTTTTTCTTCATATTCGATGATATTGTCAAATATTCACTGTCGTATTGCAGAATTGACATCACATAGCAATGTAGCACTTTCTTCTTTGTTTCTGGTGAAATTTTCCTGTCTTCGTATTTTACTCAGCTTCTGGAACGAGTCCTTCGCCATGTCAATCCGCCTTCGGATCTCGCATATTTTTTTCCAGAAATAGCAGATTAAATTAATCAGTCCAGTTTCTGAGACTGGTTAAAGTTTATATTAAATTTATTCGTTAGCTGGTGTTATGTGCCAAATGGGACGACGACGAAAATTAACTTTGCTACTTAACTCGGCGAAAATAAACCCTGAATCAAATTCGGAGGGAATAGAAAAAAACTGTCAATTCAGCGAGAATCTGCTTGCACCGAATTTTCATTATCTTTTCACAAGATAAATCAACGGTCGTTTTCTTCTCTGTTAAAATAACGAAACATACAAAAAGGACTCGAATTTTTACCCCGTAATATAATGGACAAGCATCACACACGTATATATAAAATATACAATTATCTTTATTCAATCTTCTTTGGTGATTGGTCGTATTGTGAAGTGGATGAGTCGGATCTGGTGGAACTAGGCAGCGGGATGCGTCCAACTCACTGGTTTCTTCCTCTCAAACTCCTCTTTGCAAACTCTCAACTCAGTTCTAAAATCTGTGACAGCTGACACCTCTTAAATAGTCAACCCGCCCGACAGGTGTTATTTTGCTACACTCAGTCACATCTCGGTTGATGACTCATTTTTGCACCTGGTCGTCAAAACATAATCTGTTCGCCACCTGCATTTTCACACCAAGTGACATTACCCTAAGACGCCCAGTGCAAAATACACTTCATGGCAAAATTACACACCGACAATAACAATTCGGCCCAATTCCTTTCATTTTCACTGGCAATCATAAATGACTTCTAGCATTTTCACACACCGAGTCAACAAATATAGAGCACTGGTTATTTGTCACAAAGCTAAATTCCATTTGACTGTATTTTATTTCTATTCTGAGTCGTGAGATTTCCATTAGTATTTCCCCTATGTTAATTGAAGTTCTGAAAAAAAATATATGATAAATTTAAGATGTTTTGACATTTAAATTGTTAATTTTTTTGCGATAGGAGCACAGATTACTATTATTTTATAAGTTGAAATATTACCGTCGACCTCACTATTTTAGACGTAACTTCTACTTGGTACAAACGAAAAAATCTTAAAGATTAAGATTTTTGTGGTAGAGATTCACGACAGGATGCTTGCAAGTCTGTTACAAGTTCAGTGTCTGAATGTTATAAGGATTAATAATTTTATAATTTTTCTCCAAACTTAAGAACTCGTTACCATTGTGTGTAACGATGAGCTGTTGGAAAGGATGTAAACGAGAAGAAAACTCACACTAAATATAAGGCAGAGACAAATGAGGTTCCTAGGACACGTAATGAGGAAGAAGGGCTTGGAGAATTTAATACTCACAGGACGGATAAATGGAAGCAGAGACAGGGGAAAACAGCGTGAGACGTACTTGTTAGGTCTGAGCAAATGTTTCGTGGAGCGGGGCTTAGAGATACCAAAAGAAAAATATTGAGAGCAACAAGAGACAGAACCAAGTGGAAGTCCATGATCGCCCCATCCTAAAAGAACACGGCACATGAAGAAGAAGATAAAAAAAATTATGTTGTGTTAATCTAAATCAGTGAAATTTGTAGGGGGTAAAATTACATTTAGAATATAAATGAAAATAGCAATACAAAAAGTATCGAAAGTGTATCGAAATCAGAAGGCGTCTTTCATAAAGCGAAATAAAGTAGAAACAGGAAAACGTCATTAGATGCAAAGAAATAAGTACTAAAATGTAATGCAACATTTGGTCGGGTGCCCCTGCTATTCTCCTCGGGGTTCTTGACAAAATACAACGGTGAATCTGTAATGATCGATACTGACTTGGCAGCCCGGCTACAGTCACTCTCTCAACGCCGTGATGTCGCTTACCTGTGCCTCTTTCACGGCGTCTGCTCCGATGAACTTAGAACATTGGTGCCCCCTAGGTCTGAATTTCACGAGATACTAGATTAGTAACTAGGTCCCACCCTTTTACAGTGAAATAGATAAAATGTAACCGCAATGTCTACTCTAACAGCTTATTTTCTCGCACTTCCCACATGTGGAATTCCCTTCTATATACTTGCTTCCCCGACAGCTACAGTCTCCAGGAATTTAAATGTAAGGTCATTAGACACCTCTTATCAGACTAATTCGCATCCATTATCTCAAACACACTTCCCATCTACCCAACCCCCATCCTCGGTATCCTCATCCGTCTATCACTCTCCTTCCGACATTTCTTATAAACTGCCCCACTTTCTCACAACTTTCCTTTATGTAACCCCCTGCGCAATAGTGGCAGTCGAATGCCTTGCTTGGGGTGAAATGATTAAAAAAACTAAAAATTAAAATAATAATGGCAAAGAATTCATGACAATCTCCTTACCGATGAAGAAGAAACTTGAAGCTAATGTGCTTCTACAGAAGGATGCTGAGAATACCATGGACTAAAAATGTGATTAACTCTGTGGTTTTAGGGAAAATGGAAAACAAAATGCATGTTTAGTACCAAAATGTGACAGTTGAAATATATAGGTATAAAATGAAGAAAGAGAGCTTAAAAATTTGACATTTACATAACAAAAGAGACAACCAGCGCATAACCTCACCTTCGAGCTGGTATAAATCGTTGGCAGAAGAGGGATTTAAAAAACAAAATTTACTCCAGATATCATGTGACTCAACAGAGTCGGAGAAGAACCACATGCGCAGTAGTCACTCTAGAAATGGTATTTCTTTGAACACAATAGCCTGTAGAGGACAGACGTGTGAATTCAGAGTTTCCCTTCTCCTAGATTAGTTGGCTCCCAAGAATATAGAACCAAATCTGTCTTGCTATTTACCCATAGCTAGAGGATAAGAGTATATTTACTCATTTTTCAAGGGTATTAGCAAGAGTATTCTTCAATCCGAGGCTCTATCCATTATTCCACCATGAGTCCTAAATGGTTTACTACAGTTTACTACATGGCAGGGAATTATGGAGTGCCATGGAAGAAAACTAAAAACAAAGTAACAAAAAGGAATGATTCGAGAGCCTAGCCAAGATTGTCGCTTTCCACAGAAGGTCTCGAATAGAGAGTTTTTTTTCAAAATTTTCTTTATATATACAAGATATGTCCCGGAAAGGGACATATATATCATTCGAGGTAGTTAAGTGGTTGAGGCAAATGTAACCGACTAGAATAATCTAGTAAGTGGACGTAATGTATGGTACTCGTCGTATACATTATCCTGAGACGTGGGCGCAGTCAATAGCCATAGACCAACAGTCGTAGACCTCTAGTGGTAAATCTCTACTGGTAGATCTCTGGATCACTTGACGTCCTCGCCTTAGTCAATATTTATGGCTGACACCAGCCATTTACATTCCAGTGAGGGGGAAGCAAGGTGTATACATATTCATTGCCTATATATTTTCAAACAATGACTGTATAACCACAGGTACTCCTTTTCGAACCCCGGTCAGAGGTGCCAGACAGCCCTTTCGCGGGCATTCTGGAAAATGAAAGAGGAAGGGCTGGATCCTGAAATTAGCTGGAAACTAATAGGTTCAGCCCGTATTCCGAGGAATTTTCGTGATAGGTGCTGTCTATGTTTTCTGGAAAAAATTTCAATATTAAAATACCCCCACCAACAAAGGCTACGGAAGTTTAAGAGGGAATTCATCAGTAAGTGCCGCCGCAAGGCAAATTTTTCGAATACTTAAATTTAGAATTTAAATCCCCGTTGACTAGATGTTAGAATATAAATTAAAAGGATTCAATTTAAGTTTTAATTTTAATTTTACCCTAACGTTAACCTTAAAAAGTATTTTAACGCCCTACCTTCTCCCTAGCAAACTCCTTTAATTGCCTATCTTTAGAAAATATGAATTCTTTTACTAAACTCCTTTTTCATTGGTTAACACATATATTCATATATATATATATATATTTTCTAATATATTTCTCTAATATTTTTCTATAATAATTTTTAAACTGATAACTTCCTGTAATTGCCATTTAGCTCGCTTCTACCTAAAAGGTTTAATCAAATAAACTTAAATAAAAGTTTTGAAAATCTTATATTGAAACCCATTTCTTCTCGCCTAAATACACCTCTTCAAACAGCCCAAAATCTTAACCTTAAAAATTTAACTTATTTAGTTGTCTATCTTTATAAAATATGAAATCCTATTCCTCCCCTTCTTAAATATACCGTTTTAACACCCTGTAACCTCGCGACTACCATCTCTGTCCTTTTCTACTTTGTGACCGTTGTTAACCTAAAATCCCTCTACACTCTACCCCAGGGCCTTCGCCATTTGGAAAAAACAATGTCGCTGACGTGAAGTAGAATCTCTAGTAGAGATCCTATGTCGAAATGTACATCCGACACCTTTGAATTTTGAAAATTTTATCTAATATATATATATATATATATATATATATATATATATGGTTAAATAAAATAAAGACAAGAGGAAATCTGTATTTAATTCGCCCACGCGTTTCGTCCTGCGATGGACTTTATCAAGGCAAAAAGACGAAATGAGCTTTATTCTAAATTACGTATCTATAAGCAAATATTTTTGTGGTTGCCAACACTGTTTGTCCTTAATCTCAGATCATAACTGATTATATTTTCACATATATATATATATATATATATATTCAGCGTCAAAATGATCACTAGAAGCCGTTCGAGAAATTTCTCCGAAGACATTAAAACAGAAGATAATGGATTGTAATGACGATAGAGGACAGAAAGAGATCAGAGTTGGGTGGATCACCTGGATAAAGACCATGGTAACATACATTTCCTATGAGATACAACGATACACATACATAAGATATGAACGATTAAAGAAAACTCGCAGATTTTGCGGAGTGGAGTGTTAATAGAATCGCTTCAAAGAGAAATATATACAAACATAGAGACTCACTCCATCTCGTATATAAACACACACAGACGCGCATACACATTACTTCAAACGTTATTAGAGTGGACACTCGAATAGAAAATAGACATTTTGTATTTAATTTTGTTATATTAGGTTGTCCCAAAAGTTCGTAAACACTTTCAAAAATTGAAATTTTACTCGCAAAAACAGCAAAAATTATTGCTTAAAAAAGACCTTCATTTTCCAAGACTTTCTGCCATCGATCTGCAAGATTTCGGATATGGTCAAAATACCATTCAGCCAGCTTCGAATCAAAAAATTCTTGACAGGCTTCCTCGACATCATCAAACAAGTCGAATTGGCGGCCCTTCAGAAAGTGTTGCATTGAGCGGAAAAGGCCGTAATCTGATGGAGCACAGTCAAGACTGTAGGCTAGATGTGGGAGAACCTCAAAGCTGTCCAGCTCTTCAAACTTGTCATTGATCTTCCTGGCGGTGTATGGCATTGCATTGTCCTGCTGCATCAAAGCGCGCCTTCGGTTGATCAGAGAGGGGAATGTTTGCTCAAGTTGCTGACAGAAAAGTTCGGCACTGATGACGCGACCAGTCGAAACCAACTCAAAATGCACGATTCCTTCAAAGTTCCACCAAACGCACAACATGACTTTCTTGCTGAATCGTTCTTGTTTTGGAACCAACGGTGTCTCTTGCCCTTTCTGAACCCATCGCTTGTCTCGAGTGTGCTGGACCAGATAGACCCATTTCGCAAGTGTTTACGAACTTTTGGGACAACCTAATAAAAAGTAGGTATTACATCTATTGGAGTGCGAATTCAAGGAATCTTAATTAATAAAATGTGGTCTATTTGAATTAATAGAAATATCTGATTAAAAACAAATCTATAATCTTTTTCAGAAATGCGAATACTGGTAATTGGATGTTAAGATGAAAAATATCTGTGCAACGTGTTTCGACATTCAAAAGTACTTCACCAGAGAAAGTAATTTACAAAAACTAAACCGAAATTAAACTAATTTCGGTGTTTCTCACGCTAGTTGGGCCTTCAGGTTCATACCGAATTTCATTTTTTTTAACAAATTGCCGCGATGTGACATATTTAAAACAATAACGATATAAACAAAACAAAACAAAAGAAAAAAAAAGAAAAGTAAAAGAAAAAGAAAAAGAAAAGAAAAAGAAAAAGAGCACTAGATGCTAAATAAAGTCGGAATATCTGACGTCACAATCTTAAAATTTAAATTTAATGATTAGCGCCCTTTACCTTTGACGTTTCGTTTCTTTTATCCCCTTTCGGGTATATGCCTTTATATTTGTATCTGTTTTGACCTTACACGCACACAAAAAGACATATATGCACTAATAAAGAAAGTTTTGCCTTCAAATCGGGAATAATTATAGGATTCTATTTAATAGCACTAAGAATCTGCAGCTCCAAATACTTACCTAAAGAAGAAATATACATAAAAACGACTTTTGAAAACCAATATATATATATATGTAAACTTATTTATAAATGAAACTTTGTGTGTGTGTGTATCCGTTACCTATAGACTCCGAAACGACTAAACCGATTTTCTTGAAAATTTACACAGTTGTACTATAAGCGTTTGCGAGTGCTCTTAGCTAGGTTTTGTGTCGAGGTACCCCCGATAAATATCGAAAATCTATAATCGTAAAAATCGGGTTATGGAGGAGTGGTCCGATTTTAATCAAATGTGATACACTCATAGACAAAGACATACGAAACGATATTCAGAAGGTTCAAGGTTGCAGTTCTTACAATAATGCAGAAAAGCGATAATATATATATATATATATATATATATATATAAAAGGCACGATGTTTGTGTGTGTGCCTGTTTATCTCCCTGTATGTCTATTTCTTTCACCCCTTTTAGTTTTTGCTTCGGGTTTGGCTTTAAGTAGGTATAATTGTAGTTCTTAGTCTCAGCCATGATACCATTTACTCAGAGGACATATTTAGGCTTCAAAATTCTGTTTACGACGAAAAAAATTATTTGATACCGATACCAGGAAATCAAAATTTGACTTACAACCATTCATTTTTCTTTCAGTCTACGGTTTTGCTTTAACTGGAAACAACTATTGCCTTTTAGTCTTTCGTGCCAACATCTAAAGAGTCTGAGATCCAGGACCATGGATTAGTTTTAAAGCTTTCATTAAAGCCGAGCAACGCCGGGCTATACTGCTAGTATATATATGTACAATAACGTTCAGAAAAGTCAATAAGAAATTTACCTCTCCTTAACGTATTTTTAAATTTTACAACGCTCAATACAAAAGCAGAAATAAATATTATTGTAATATTATTAATTTAATATTTTTGCGACACAGAATTTTCAGAAACTTGGAAAATTCTGTGTCAAGAAAATGTTAAATTATATATATATATATATATATATATATATATATATATATATATATATAATTTAAACATTATTTTTAATATATATTCGTATGCAGATTCTCTGTTTTCTTTTCTTTTTTTAGAATTAAACAGTGTATATATATGCTGACCTGAATAATCGAGAAACCTTGTTAGAAAAATATGCGTCCATCGGCAGGATTCGAACCTGTGTCCACTAGGGAAACCCGTTATTAGATCTGACATGTCTTAACTACATAGAACTAAAGGTCATACAAAGCTAGAATAAGGTTTTTAAACATGCACATTCCAGATTTTTCGAAATATTCATATCTACTCGGTTTTTTTTATCTTAATGTAAACGAAGACAACTTACTCCCGAAATCCTGTCAGAGGACACGTATTTTCCAAACAAGATTTCTCGATTATTCAGGCCAGGAAATGTAAATAAATATGCTGTTTAATTATATAAAAAGAAGGGCGTCTACTCAAATACGAGTATCCGTGTTTTTACAAATAAATTGAAAATATGTCGGAATTTATCCATTTTGCAACGAATGTCGATATATATATAGTCACCCGCAGACAGATCTGTTTCACTGCATCACAGCTCATCAGTACGCCTTAGACTCGGAACGCTTCCTAACCCAGGATTGAAACCTGACCCAATCGGAGTCTGTCGGCGATTCTACCCCTAGGCCACGAGTGTCGGTTAAAAGAAGTCACTCTTTTTAGCGCGTATAAACAAACACGACCAATAGCTAGTGTGATCCAATTCATTATTGAATGAGCGATGCGTATACGCCGGAGTAGCTACTGTTTACAAAGCCTCCCACTTTTCCAGAGTGCTCAATCAGGGTGTGAGAGCGTAAATACTATAGTCATCTGCAGACAGATCTAACAGATATATATATATATATATATTAAAAGAAAGTAATAAAAAACCAAAGATAAAAAGGGACATTTTGTAAAAAACGACAATCTGTAAATCATTCTATGATTTTTACCCTCTGTGTCTGAATTGAAAATTTTCTAAAAATTAATTTATACTTAACCATAGAGATGCATAAGCAGCATTATGTAAACGCTGTACATATTTCACTCTAAAATTTAATTAATTGCTATGTTCATATGTAACTTATGCGTTAATACTACATAACCATAATTTTTCAGTAGTTAATTAGACGTACAATACTTTTTTCAAACTTCTTTATAGTTTAGTAAAACATTGTTACTTAATTAAATTTTCGCCTAAAATATAAGCCCCATTAACAAAATTCTGTTGTAAAGAAATTAACTTCTCCATAAACATAAATCCAGTCTCTTGTTCATAATCACTTTGGATACATCTGAATACTACGTGTTCCAAATATGTATCTTCCCCAGACTGATAACGAGTGCAATTTCATTATGACATAATTCAACAACCCATCTCCCTACGACATAAATGCTCATATTTATAGTTCAACATAGTTCTCACTTTCGATTGGGTAATCCAGAAGCAACCATAGTCATATTGTTCAACTTTAATCAACCTCATTTCATAACTTCCAAAATGAACACGAATTCGTTTACTATTTTCCAAAATAAATCATTTTCACTAATTGTTTTTAAAATATCACCCGAATAATTTCAAACAATTTTCAAAATCATGAAAGATTTTGTTGTGAAAAAAAGCTTTATAAACTTGATAATGGCTTAGAATGATCCGTTTTATTCACTTACGCGAAAATATCCTTGGAAAAGTTAGGAATCTGACGAATTAGTGAGATTCGCATTCATAAAAAAAAATTACTACCTCCGTCAACAAACTAAGATTGTCACAAATAGTTAGATTTCAGCGTTAAAATAGTGGTTTATATGCCGCAAAACAAAAACGATCATTATATATATATATATATATATATATATATATATATATATATATATTCTTTTATAAATAGACATATCCTTAAATGATATAAGTTTGT
Source organism: Ascarosepion bandense (assembly GCA_037127315.1). NCBI lineage: Eukaryota > Metazoa > Mollusca > Cephalopoda > Sepiida > Sepiidae > Ascarosepion > Ascarosepion bandense. The sequence continues at coordinate 139,146 of JBBBDQ010000799.1, forward strand.
ATTAACAAATATACATATTATCCCTCGCCGATAGCACTACTGGGAGTTTGATGGAGTGTGCATGTAACTCCAAATAGAGCTATCGGCGAGAGATAATATGTATATTTATTAATACAAACTTAATAGCTCTGTTGTATTGGATCGAGTACCGTTTTATTAACACCAGCACTATAGGTGATATATATATATATATATATATATATATATTTATTTATTTTTAAAGCAGTATTTTTATTGTCCTATTGTCCCAGACAATATTTTAGTGGATATCTTTATCTGAGTAATCACTATTAATATTGATGTACATATATATATATATATATATATATATATATATATATATATATATATGATAAGATGTATATATGTATATATATTTCAGGACAAATTTTGTTACTGAAGTACACTCATGATTTCTAAGCCGGTGAATATCAGTTCTTCTGCTAAAAAAAAAAAACAAACAAATAGAAAACACTGATTTATGCTGAAATACGTGTAGCTACTAAAATAACCTTTATCGTCATTAGAATGTGTGTTTATATATATATATATATATATATATATATATGTTCTATATGTGTGTGTGTGAGTGTGTTTGTGTGTGTGCGTGCGCATTATGCTTTACATAGCAATATCGTTGCAACGCGTATTTTACCTTTTAACTGATAATGCATGCGATTACGTCACTCCCTGCTAATAATATGGCAGCTTTTGTTTTATAGAGCTTTGAGTCAAGTCTTAATGCAATTTCCATTCAGAACTGTTTCTCGGAAGTAAAAGAAGTGCAATGTCGATAAAACTTGGAAGGGCGACATATTACAACGGGCATAGATTACTGCGATAGAAGATTGAAATGTTTTTTTTCTCTCATGCTTTGCTTTGGTACGATTTTAGATAAACGTAGTTAAATTTATTACTGAAAGAGAATAATATTTGCAAAAAAAAAAAAAAAAGGAAGAGAGAAACTGCTCATGGCGCCTCTGCTTCTGCTGCATCTTCTCAAAGGAAAAAAATAGCTATTCATATATTTGCTCTTAATAAGTTAGTGCGATACAGTACGCTGAAAAGAAATTGGAGATATTAAGTTATTCTTTTGGTTATAGTTAAGGAGATAGTGTGGAGACCGTTTTGTGTTACATGCGACACGCGATTCGCTTGGGACTAAGAAGTCCAACTTTAAGGAAAAGAAACGTGTCTTCACTTGATAGCATACAGAGGTTAAAGTGCAAAAGAAAGAGAAGTGTTTTTTTTTTATATTGTTTTATACAAAACCACATACGGAAATCCCCTGACGAACACGTTGTTGTAATCCTAAACCTCATTTATAAGGCTTAACAAGCGCATCACAATTTTAAATGAGGAACATCATGCAAGCTGTCTTGCTTCATGTCAATACTTTCAGTAATGATATTGTGTCAGTCTATACATATCTAGAAAGAAAAAACATTCACAGTTTTAGTTTTAACAACTACTAGCATCATAGTCCGGCGTTGCCCTTGCAACGCAGAATATTTTAGTAGTAGAAGATGCCAATGAGAGGAGTAGATAGAAATCATTTAGAAACAGTTGATTTCCTGCATTAAATATTTAGCGAAAAAAAAAGCTTTCTTTTATTTTATTTTATGAAGTATGAAATATTAAATCTAAAAAAAAAAAGACTTAAATTATCAAATTAACCGTTGGCACTTTTTTTTTTACATATTTTTTTTGTTTCAAAAAACCCTTTTTTTAAGATATTCCTTTTGTTTCAAAATAACGGGGAAAATATTCACATTTCTTTGTTGACCAAATGAATTTTTAAAACATCTAAATAAAAATTAAATATAAAGGCTCATTTTATTTTATTTTATTAATATTTTAGTCGCGTTTGACACGTGTGATTTGATTTCTATGACGTAATTCAGCAACCATCTTAGATCTTAGATGTTTTACGGAGCAAATGTAAACCATCCGCTCCATTGGCCAAAAAGTCCGAAAGGGAAAATTTACTGAACTTAAAATTAAAAAGTATGTGTTGACCTGGCTTCCCTGTAGATATGTGTCCCTAGAAAGTTTGAATTGCTTAGCTCACAGACTTACAGATTGCCTTTTATATATATAGATAGATATAGTGATCTATCTTGCTGTCATTGGTTTTTGTTTTTCTTGATCGATATGCTGGCAAACCATTAAGAAGTATGAACATTTCATTGGAAACAAAGAAAAGATTACTCTATTATTATGTAATATCAGTCTTCATATGCGGTAGTTGGTTGGTTGTTTTTGTTTATGGCATATCAACCTCGGCGGGTCATTTATTGCCAACTAAATTTTATTTATTTATTGCTTGTAATACCTTTTTCTTTCAACATTTTATTGTTGTTTATATAAGTTTTGTGTCCAGTAATACTTTTTCTTTTCGAGTATCAAGATTCATTGGTATTTTTTTAAGGGCAGGGTCCCCAAGTTCTACCCTGTTATTTAACCCATAACTGGGGGAAAGGGACGGATTAATACATTTCCCAAGGGTACCGCTACTTAAGTGAATGCAGTGTATTCAACTGGAATTCGAACTATAAGAAAAATTAAGGCAGACACATTATTTCATGGTAAATCGGGAGTATGGCCTATTTCAGGCGAACCATCATCAGCTTCCGTCTGTATTTTACAAAGCATTTTACATGAATCTACCACTAGTTATCCTACCACTGTATGTACAGGATACTCCTTTGGATTCTTCTATACCCACACTGCATGCTGATATATATATATATATATATATATATATATATATATATATATCAGCATGCAGTATATATATTTGTTTTTATATTTGTTTATATATATATATATATGTGTGTGTGTGTGTGTGTGTGTGTTTGTTTGTGTGTGTGTGTGTGTGTGTTTCTTTAATCCGAAGTGGAAGAGTAGGAAGGTAAATTCTAATTAATATTAAAAAAAATTTAACATTAAAAAGTGATAATTTGAAACTAGTCCTTTATTATTAATAATAAGCTCACTTTTAGTCGGAATGCATACTAGCTCTCTAATTCCTAGACAGTGAAATTAATCGAATCGAATTCTATACAACGAAAATGGTAATTGCAATAGGTATTGTAATATCAGCCGATTCCTAATAAAGAAACATTTGGCATTTATTGAATGAAAATTTAAAGTTTATAAAATATTTCTTTTAAGACATTTTCAAGGAGAAATAGGTTATTCAAGCGCAGTAACTATTATCGCTCTTTCCAGAATTGACGGTAGTTTAATTCCTGACATTTTATTTGAAGTAGTGGAAATGTCCGCATTTTGATTATGTCATCATTTCTTACTCGAATTACAAGTGCTATTCATTTTAGTAGTTTCTGTTGTTGGCTTTTTTCAAGTGATGTGGTTTCTCAGACCTGGTACAATACTTTGTGATTCTATAGCACCAGTATGCAAAGTTCAAATATCTATCATCTTTATGAAAACTACTTTCAAAACCATTTTTAACAATTGATCTTAGAGTGCCCTTGTATAGAGAGGAACTGTCCTGTAAGAGTTCATTGAAGTTTGCCCTATCGTGATTTCACTCGTCTAACGGATAGGATACACTTTAAAAAATGACGTGGTTTCCCTGAATGAAAAAGAGACTACGGTTTCGTATCGTATTGGGTGGTATATTATTCGCTCGTAAGAACCTCTCGATCACTCGGCTAGTTGAAATTAATGCAACTTTTCAAAAAAGGTCAATTTAAAAAGCCCAAACTCTGCAAAAACAATATTTATAATAATACTAGCAGTATAGCCCGGCGTTGCTGGGGTGTAATGAAAGCTTTAAAATTAATCCATGGTCCTGGAGCTCAGACTCAGTCTAAAGAAAATTTCTGTGAAGTTTGGTGAGAATCGGATAAAAATTGTGAATTTGTATAAAGGACAGATAAACCGACACACACACACACACAAACATTTGCCTTATATACATATATATATATATTATTGATTTTCTGCACTATTGTAAAAACTGCAATCTTGAAACTTCTGAATATCGTTTCTTATGTCTTTGTCTATGAGTGTATCCAATTTGATTTAAAATCGGAATACTCCTTCTATAACCCGATTTTTTCGATTATCGATTTTCGATAATATATCGGGGGTACCTCGACACAAAACCTAGACGCTTATAGTATAACTGTGTAAATTTTCAAGAAAATCGGTTCAGACGTTTCGGAGTCTATAGGTAACGGATACACACACACAGACACACGCACACAGACAAAGTTCTATTTATAAATAAGTTTAGATATATGTGTATACTAGTGGATACAGGGGTAACCACCAAGTGGCGACAGACTGTTTCTAGCTTGAAAGCTATATTCAGGCCATAATATTTATTGTTATATTAATAGAAAAAATGGCACATGACCAAAAGTGGGGATGCGGAAGGTGTTCTTCATTTATCTTATCCAAAAGAACTTAGCTAACCACAATCACTGACCCAAACAAACTATACATAATCCCTTGCACTAAAACATCACATTCTTAATATACTTACTACAACTACTATGATACCTCAAAGACTCAATGAAGTTCTAACCATATGTACCAAATGTAACATTTGTTTGTGGGGAGTGTGGGAATAACACTAACAAATTTGAAATAATGAAAACCTCGACGAATATTTAAACAATGGATTGAGATTACCATGATCATTTTAAATTTTAGAGTTTCTTTCAGTTCTTGTTTGTACTTTTCTTCAAAACTCTTTGTATCTTAATTTTATTGATTTCATGTAGCTGGAAGTGTTATCGCTCTTTGAACTGGTAATAGGAGTGTGGCTGTGCGTGTCTTTACCTGTGAGGTCTTCCAGGGAATGAGGTCTTGCTCTCAGGAGCTTTCTCCTTGTCTTTCAAATGAGCAGCCATTTTTCCTTTTCCTTATCCGTGACTGTACAAGCAACTGGTAAAGGCTTTGCGAGAAATTAAGGCAGGGCATTGGACCTAACCGGAAGTTTGACTATATCGATACCAATCGTTAACATGCCAATCACAGAGATGTCATTCCACAATTACAATAAATTGGTTTACGTCCACATTTGACCTGCATTTTCTGCCTCTCTACGTCCAGGTAGTTAGGGACGGACATGAAATATTTTCTCTTTAGCATTATATCAAAATCCCATCTCCAGTTGAGGTCGTCAGATCTAGCACAAAGTATTTCATCATACTGTACCAGTTAGGCGACCAAGTGGTCTCCTAAGAACAGAAAAGTCACCTAATGTATCTTCTTCTTCTTCTTCCTTCTGCTGCCATCATATGCGTGAAAATTATGAGATTTTTGATTATATGATCTCAACTGGAGCTATCCTCCCAGTAGCCAGGCGTGGGTAACAGTAAGTTCCACATGAATTAACCTTTATCATTGATTACTATTTGGGATTTAACGTCCAGAGACGTCAAATATTTTATCATGGTGTCTTCTATAGAACGACAAATCTTGCGCGAACACTTGTCTACCAATGAGGCGGAGACAATAATTTTCTCAATTCTTGTTAATTCCTGGGGTCTACCAAGAGTTATAAGATGTACGTAACTCTTGGCTCTCTACAAGAATTCCGTAATGTTGATTATACACTTCGGGGGTGAGCAGACTTCTAGCAAGAGGGCAATTCCTTTGGCGGTAAATTATCTTTGCTGTTGTTTTTGTTAGTAGTGCAGTTGTTCTTGTCCGTTTCTTTCTGAGTTTTGTTATTTTCGGTTGGTACGCTATTTACGGTTTTAGAAATTTGACCATTTGCACCCATTATACTTTTTTTTCACTTTTTTCTTTTACTCGTTCATAGTAATATCTTCCTGTTTGTTATTTTCTTATCCAGCGGTTTACTTCAAACCACGCAGGCTCTTTTTACCATATCGACTTTTTTAACAGACCATCTTTTAAAATATTGTATCCTTTTTGTGTTGCTTTTTGCTTATAGGCAAAACAAGAAATTTATTTTCAACAACCAATTAACCAAACGGAAAAAAAGAAACACAAACAGCAAAAAAACAAAAAAACAAACAACAAATTAAGACACAAGTTAAAGTATTTCTACAAAATGCAGGAGAGAAAATAGTTTAACGCAGAAATATATCATGTGTTGTTTTCTCATTTCTCTCATTTTCTCTGTCCTGTGAGTATCAGATTCTCCAAGCCCTCTTTCCTCATTATTTCAGCTGTTCTCTCATGATATTAATTATAAGTCTCCATTTGGTTTCCTTTCTCTCCAAAACCTCAGCCTTTTCTATTTGTTTGGTCCATAATATCTTCAGCATTCTTCTGTAGAATCGCATTTTTGTTGCTTCGAGTATTTCCTTCAACTTTGATGAGAGCTTTAAAAATGTTAATGGAAAAATTAAAACAGAAGACAAAATCTCGATTCACCAGCAGACGAAGAAAATTACAAAAAGATTAAACGAATAAATATAAAAGAGATTTTCCTTCTAAGATACAAATAATAATAGAAAGCAAAATTGGTAGGAAAACTTTGAAATAAAACAAATAAAAATAACAAAATCAGTGCAAAATGTTTAAAAACAAAGTTGACTGGAAAAAATTAAATTAAACGCACGTGTAAGAAAAGAAGTTCGCCTTTAAAGAAAACAAAATAGCCGAAATAATCCGAAAAATAAATTTAGCGTAAAATAAATATTAAACTGGGAAATAAAAATTTAAAAAATAGCCTTTAAAGATTTATTTTAAGAATAAAGAAATAAAAACTGAAACACTTATAACAAAACTAAAAGCAAGAAAAGAAAAAAAATTAGAAACACCAGTGCAACGAATAAAAGTGCGTTACAACAGAAAAATAAAAAAAGAAAAGAAAACTGGTTTATTGATGGGGAGGGGACATAAAAAGAAATTAAAAAACTGAAAATAAAAAATAAAAAACAAAATCCAAAAATACAAACAGACACAGTTGATGTAAAATAAATGTAAACAAAAATGAGATTTTAGCAGTTTTGAAAAACAAAAAATAAATAGATAAATAAATAAGCAAACAAAATTAACTTGAAATCAGAGATCTCGTCAAAGTTGAAAGAAAGACTCAAAGCAACAGAAAAGAAGGATGCTGAGGATATTATAGATGAACACGTAAGCAACGCCAAGAGAATGGAAACCAAAAATAAACTTATACTTAACATCATGAAGAAAAAGCTGATGATATTGAGGATAATTAATGAAGAAGGAGGGCTTGGAGAATCCGATACTCACGGGAGAGATAGAGAGAAAGAGAGACAGTGGAAAACAACGCATGACATATTTGATGGACTTAAGCAGATTGATGGAAGATCAGACTTTTGGAGAAATACCAAGACAAAAGGTATCAAGAGCTACAAGTGGTAGGATGATGTGGAGGACCATAGTAGTTTACGTCCTGAAGTCTACAAAAAGTCAACGCGGGTCTTAAGCGGTCAGACACAGAAGCAAAAGACATTGTCAAGGCGTCAAGCGTCAGGCCATGTGTGTTGAGTGTTATTTCGACTAATTATATATGATGGTTAAACGGTCAATATATTCAACAGTGTCAGATATTGCTAATTTATTAGGTATCCCTAACGAATGATTTAGAATTATAACTGCAACTAAATATTGTAATAATAATAATCAACAACAATTAATGAATAAATACAACAAACATTCAGTAACCACTAATAAATAATGAGTTAAATTTAACAAACAGTTCTATACAACATTTAAAATTTAACCGAATTCCGGTCCATAATCATTTCTATTTAATTCTGATATTAGATAGTATTTACAGTGTTTACATTATTCGGACTATTGTCACCATCTTTGTTGCCATTTGTACGACTTTTCGGGTGTTGTACGCTCGGACCTTCGTCAGATGTTAGGAATTTCATAGAGGCCTTCGAACATCAAACAATTGGCTGACATCTTAATTTTCGGTATTCTTCTATTTATATATATATATATATATATATATATATATATATACTTACGAAAAAAGGTTTGATATTTTACAACTCCATGAATGATAGATATTTCGCGCCCAAGCCGCTCTTCAGACCCAAAACATACAACAGTAAATGTTTAAAATCATCCAGAAAATAGTCACGTGAAAAAAAAAAAATAAGAAAGAGAAAAAATTTTAAAAAGAGAAAGAAAAAAGAACGAAGTGGTAAGGGGAAAGCAGGTTAAACTTATATATATATATATATATATATGTATATATATATATATATATAGCTCTCTCGGTGACTGGCGTCTGTATACACTGTTTACATACAAGACATTAAAATTTCCCTTCTAGAGACCCCGACTGACACCAAATCGGTCGAGTTTCGATCCCGGCCAGAAGCAAGTGGATATGTCTAGCCACACTAAATGAGCTGTGATACAGCGAAACGGGCTTGTATGTGGATGACTAATATATATATATATATAAAATAGTCAAATCAGTCAACTGTAACCGCTATTTTCTACACTTTTTCACGGTCTCCTCTCCATATACTTGCGTCTCTGATAGCGACGATCTCCAAGGGTTTAACTGCAATATCAACTGGCATCTTTTATGATTCCCATCTTTCTCTTATTCTTTCCCCGACCCTCCGACCCCCTGTATCTTGTTCTTCTTCCTTCTCGCTCTACTCTCACGTAATGCCCTGCGCACTAGTATTTCAATCTTTCTCTTATCCTTTCTTTAACACGCTCTGTATCTTGTTCCTTTTTTTCGATCTCTTCTCATGTAACCCCCTGCGCACCTGTGGCAGTACTGCCTTTCTTGAGTTAAAATTATTATAACTGTGGGCGAACACCCCTTATTGCACCTAAGAATGGACTCGCCTGATGTGTACATATAATTCTGCCTATACAGAAACGTCAGTGAATGTCAAAGAGGGTGGTGGAAATGAGTAGTTGTACCGCCGCTAGTTGGTCAGTATGGATATAGACTCATTATCCGGTTTCATACTTCTCCACTACAAGATTGTATATATTGATTCCTACTAACAGTATCCTTAATATCCTTGAATCGACGAACCAGTTTTCCAGTTTGTATATTTTTGTTCAATATAACTTACATTTTCTATCTCCATATCTGTTTTTGTTATTTATTATTTTGTGTGGTTTCTCATCAACAATCCACAACAGCAATATATATATATATATATATATATATATATATATATATATATATATAGGGGAAAAATCGACATAAAAGTGACTGTTTATGTCCCACACAAACGAAATTAAATAGGCTTCATATTTAACAACAAATGAATGATATATAAAAATTTCAAAAAATATATTCAAAGAGATATTGATTTTATAACCGATTCCACAAGGATTCACAGATGTTCAATATGCGCACTACTTGTAATACGACAAAGGTCAAGTTGATAGTACAACTCCTGCCAAACACGCTGTAATATGTCTGGCGTAACATGCACCTGTGTCTTAGTGTTTTCTGGTTAAGTTCATTGTGGTTTGTAGAAATAGTGCGGATATTGGCCTGTTCTTTCTCATAGCCTCACAGAAAACATAATACAAGATGTTAATTCAGGTGGACGCGGTGACCATTGCAACAGCACATTGTCATAATCAAGTGTACGATGGAAACAACTTTCTGGTAAATTTTCATTGAGTTAACTTTAGACAATCAAATAACTCAGTTTTCACACATTTTGTTAAAACTTTCATTTTTTTTTTTTTTTTTTCTTAATCATTTCACCCCGAGCAAGGCAGAAACGCCACTGATGTGCAGGGGGCTACATAAATGTAAAAAGATTAATTAGAAAAGAGTGAGGAGTACAAGCTAGTTAGAAAGGAACAACAGAAAACTGAGAAAGCAGGTGCAATGACAGGTACATGGGCGGAGAGAAAGGGAAGGTTATACAGGGGAGGGGAGAGAGCTAGAGGCCAGTGGTTAGTAGGTGAGTATTAACTTTGCTTTTAAATTTCTGGAGGTCGTAGCCGTCAGGAAAGCAAGAATACGGGAGTGAGTTCCACAGGCGGGAAGTGCGAGAGAGGAAGCTGCTGGAGTAGAATTGTCGTCTGCATTTGGCTAACCTGACTGTGAATGGGTGGGACCCAGTTGCCAGTCTGGTTGAACGGGTAAACACCTGTTGAGGAGGCATCAGTGACTTAAGCTCATCCGAGCAGAAGCCATGAAAGTATTTATAGAAGAGACAGAGGGAAGCCACATTTCGACGATGGGAAAGTGGCTGCAGACGAGTCGCCAGATCAGAACCTATCGCATTACAGACTCTCCTTTGGAGCTTGTCAAGAACACTGAGGAGAACGGCAGGGGCACCTGACCATAAATGGCAGCAGTACTCCATTACACAAGGATGAAATTAAGAATTCACAGAGACGGGAAACATCCACAAAAATTATCAGCGGAATTCACGTACTCACAAAAAACAATTTTTTCACAAGACCAATCCCCAGAAATTTAATTAATGTTTTATGTTTAGAAGTTATATGAAATAAAACGGCCATTAATGTCTACGATAAATATCAAAGGGAATATTTGGCAGAGCATATAAAGTCTGATTTAGTGCTAAAGCTGAATAGCCTAGCGCTAAACCAACTTTTCAGTTGCTTGGCGGGAGTTGGATTCGAATATCTGATGAGAAATTCTACTGTGAATGCATTTCTATAAAAGTTAGACATAGAAAAAAAAAGATGGCATGTATAGGGGAACATTTTCGGCTGCTGCTGTTGGAGATCTGGTTCAGTGTGAAAAGTCAGTTAATGGTTTGGAATTTTGGTAGAATAAAGACTTGCGTACAAACACAGAAATGTTGTATCTAAAGATGAAGGATCCGTTGTTATATTTCAACAAAGCAATTTTCCTGCCTACACTGTAAAGATAACCAAAAAGTAGCTTTTGCTAACAAATATTGGCCAGAATCCAGATTTGGGTCAGGATCTAGATTTTAATCCTATAGTGATGTTTTCTCGCAGATTAAACACAGACTTACTGAGAAATATATTCTGTTTCCTCATCAACTGGTTATAAACGCCAGAATTGAATAGGTAAATATTGCCTCTTTTCTTTTTAAAGATCTGTCCGCTATATTTACCATAAAACAAATATCACAGCATACTAACTTTTCTACGTATTTGTTAGGTATTGTATTCGGTCGCATTTGTCTGTCTGTTTGTTTGTCTATCTGTCTGACCCTGGTCAAAATATTTCAAGAATCGCTGGATGGATTTGGATGAAACTTTCTGGGATGTTCGTTTTTATGACTGGCACAAACTGATTAGATTTTGGGTTCGATTCCGTACTAGATAAGTTTTCTGAATTATTGTTCTTGCTTTATGAATAAAATTTAATTTTTGCCTTTCAAATGCCAAATATTAAATTACCTTTCTTAGATCATTTTAAATACTGGATTACCTCCTCTTGTTCATTTTAATAATACATGTAATTTTTAGAGTCGTTAATTTTTTTTTTTTTTTAATCATTTCACCCCAAGCAAGGCATTCTACTGCCACTATTGCGCTTGGGGTTACATAGGGGAAGATAAATAGAAAGAGTGGTTAGATATAGGAAATGTCAGAAGTGGGGGTGATAGATAGATGGGTGGGTGAGAAGAGTGTTTGAAAGAATGGAAGCGAGTTAGTTTGTTAGGAGGTGTCTATTTATATTTTTACACTTGAGAGTGGCCAAGTTTCTCATTTTAATAATCATTTCTTGCTAATCGCTGATGATGTCGATATTGCCTTGGCGGAGGTTTGTCGACTTTGTCTGCTCTTTCTACTTCACTCTCATTATTACTTTAACTATAATATTTTAAGTCTATTAACAAATGTACTGATCTGGCGGCTCGACTGCAGCCACTTCCCCATCGTCGAAATGTGGCCTCCCTTTGTCTGTTCTATAAATACTTTCATTGCTTCTGCTCGGACGAACTTAAGTCACTGATGCCTCCTCAACAGGTGTTTACTCGTGCAACCAGACTGGCAACTGGGTCCCACCCATTCACAGTCAGGTTAGCCAAATGCAGACGACAATTCTACTCCTGCAGCTTCTTCTATCGCACTTCCCGCCTGTGGAACTCGCTCCCGTATTCTTGCTTTCCTGACGGCTACAAAAGAAAGTCAATACTCATCTACCAACCACTGGACTCTAGCTCTCTCCCCTCCCCCGTATAACCTTCCCTTTCTCTCCACCTATGTATCTGTCATCGCACCTGCTTTCTCAGCTTTCTATTGTTCCTTTCTAACTAGTTTGTACTCCTCAATTTTTCCAATTAATCTTTTTACATTTATGTAGACCCCTGCACATCAGTGGCGTTTCTGCCTTGCTCGGAGTGAAATGATTAAAAAATATATATATATATATATTTAGGGCTAGGTCTAATTACTTACACATAAGTGCTTTTATAGTTATGATTCTTTTATAATCATATAATCCTGTGTCATAAATAAATTAACTTTTATTCAAAAGTAATCAAAAAGGTATTAATTTGTTTTCGTTCTTGAAAATGGTTACCCACTAACAGAAAATTACATTTTACTATATAGGCTATAAGTTTAAAAAATAAATAGATATAGAGGGTGCCCATAAATTTCGTGTGCACTTTAAAAAAATTATAACTTTATTTGTATCTTGCTCGGGGTGAAATGATTAAAAAAAATATATATATATATATATTTAGGGCTAGGTCTAATTACTTACACATAAGTGCTTTTATAGTTATGATTCTTTTATAATCATATAATCCTGTGTCATAAATAAATTAACTTTTATTCAAAAGTAATCAAAAAGGTATTAATTTGTTTTCGTTCTTGAAAATGGTTACCCACTAACAGAAAATTACATTTTACTATATAGGCTATAAGTTTAAAAAATAAATAGATATAGAGGGTGCCCATAAATTTCGTGTGCACTTTAAAAAAATTATAACTTTATTTGTATCTTGCTCGGGGTGAAATGATTAAAAAAAAAATATATATATATATATTTAGGGCTAGGTCTAATTACTTACACATAAGTGCTTTTATAGTTATGATTCTTTTATAATCATATAATCCTGTGTCATAAATAAATTAACTTTTATTCAAAAGTAATCAAAAAGGTATTAATTTGTTTTCGTTCTTGAAAATGGTTACCCACTAACAGAAAATTACATTTTACTATATAGGCTATAAGTTTAAAAAATAAATAGATATAGAGGGTGCCCATAAATTTCGTGTGCACTTTAAAAAAATTATAACTTTATTTGTATTTACAATAGAAATAATTTGTAAAAAGGATTAGAAAGAAGTAAATCTATATTTTTAAGTTTTTATTAAAATTTTATTTAAGCTTCCACATGTCCCCGATTATTAATAATACAAAGGATAATACGCTTTTAATAATAATATTTTTTAACTTATCAAAAAATTGTTGCAAATTTTGTGGTAAAAATTATTCAATAACTATACTTAAAACTAGGTATATTAAACTTTATAACGTTTTTTACAGATTATTTCTAGCACAAATACAAATAAAGTTAGAATTGTTTTTAAGTGCACACCGACTTTATGGACACCCTGTATATCAGTAGCTTTATTTTTCTATCTACCAATCATAAACTGGATATAGTTATTTTTATTTTAACGCATTTAACAGTTTATGGTTATAACATACCGTGCAACCTTATAAACGAGCTTCTTTTTCCTGGTGCCCGGATCACATGAATTTCAGCGTGCTACGATATTAGTCACTAGGTTCCACCTGTTTAATTTTGGAATAGCTGAATGCAACTTGATGTGCGTTGTGGTGTAGTGGATATCGACTCGGAACGACAAGTCGCGGAGCCGAGTTCGTAATTCCAGTTGAATTACCTGCATTAACTTACGCACAAATACCCTTGGGAAAGGTATTAATCCGCCTCTTCCCTCTAGTTATGGATTAAATAATTGTACAGATTAGGTTCTATAGCCTTGGCTGGCAACCAGTCTACCGCAGAAAGCAATGGCAACCTTCTGCGGGATAATCTTCTGCCCAATCAGTTATGTCTCTTTCGAGACAGGATCACTCAAAGCGTGTATCATGTATAGCACTCAACTGGCGGACTGAGTGCAACTGCCACTTTTACTCCAAAAATAACTTTTCTTGAACTCCCCGACAATGGAATTCCCACCCGTTTACTTGCTTTCATGACAGCTAGAACCATAAAATTTTAAATGCAAAATGAATCCCATTCATCGTTTATCTTTTCCTCAATACCCTATGTACACAGTTTTCCCCGCACAGTAAACCCTGCACATCAGTGGCATTTCCGCCTTGCTTAGGGTTGAATGATTGAAATAAGAAAAACAAGTTAAAAACACACACACACACACACACACACACACACACACACACACACACACACACACACACACACACACACAGCTGTTTTGACACAACTTGCTAATTTCACGTCCAGGATAGATTTCATCTCATTTGTGCACATTGTTTAGGTGGAATTCAGAACCTCTTGTCCATATTCTAAGCCTGATTCACGAACACAAATCTTATCTTAGCGGCTGTTAATTTAGCAATAGAAACACCTTTTGACCATGACTCACTGGTGCAATAGAAAAAAGATATGATGCAAGATAACGAAAAAAAGAAAACCCAAAAATAACACTGTTACAACCAAGTGTTCATAAACTTGTATATATATATATATATATATATATATATATATATATATATATATATATATATAAGTGAATAAGGAATGAAAAAAGTAATTGCAACGTTCAAAACATTAATTGAAAACAGTGCTCAATATAAAGATAGAGACATGAATATTTATTACTAATTATTAATTATTAGTTTAGAACATGTGTAGTTTGTACATGTTCTAAATAAGAATTAATAATAATTATATAATGTGTGTGTGTGTGTCTGTGTGTGTGTGTGAGAGAGAGAAAGAGAGAGAGAGAAAAATATGTATGTATAATCAGGCAGGCAGTCTATCTTTATTCAAATATTTTTCATTGGATAATACAGAATTATCAAGAATTCTTACATTTCATTTATCGGATACAAATCCTATTGCATCACATGTAAAAGCTCCTTCCTGTCTACCTTAACAGTAGAGGAAAATTCTCGAAGCCCTCTACATTAAAATCAACCAAGCAACACTCAACAAAATTTATTACGAATATCAACAACATATTAAGTTGCATATAACAAACACTTAATCCAATTTTATATTTCTACCAATTCCTGGTTAGTTCCCTTATAATAAAAGCTTGTTTATCCCATCACCCAAATCAATTATTACGATGAATAAATTTTAAAATAACTATAACAGAGACCGTTGGTGCGTGTTTTTAAAAATCACCATAATGACGAATCGCAGATTTTACCACCGTTACAATAAAATTATTTTTGTATTTTTTCCATGAAGATGATCATAGAAAAGATCGAAAGTACTTGGGTTAGAAAAAACTATGACGCTTTCCTTGATAGATTGCATCTTAACATCAAAAAAAATTATTAGACAAGTTGAAAGGAACAGTATAAAAATAGACACAATATGTCTATGTTATTCAAACACACATACAAATATATATATAGGCTTGTTTTGCTGTATCACGGATCAACAGTGCAGCTAGACAACCGAATGATTGAAGCCGGGATTGAAACTCGACCGGTTTGTCATCAGTCGGGTATTTTACTTCGGCGCACGGCAGAAAAAAGATGGATTTTAGAGCGTGTTGGATTGTAGTAATGTTTAATTCTAAAAATGATGTTTTTTCATTAGTTTACTGGACAAAAGGTATTTTAGGCGAGCAGTTTTTTGTCGATATGAAGATAATGATAAAGCGTTAATAGAATTAATGTGTAGAAACTTGTCACTTAAATGAGTTTTTTCAATGAAGTTTCGTAAGGGCGATCTGTATCCGAAGAATCTGGAATGGAAGGGTATTGTATATTACAGGCGCCTCTGCAAAATCATAGGTTGATGTCAAACAACGACTTTCCCCATGTGAACTGATAAAATTCGTCACTCTAAGACAAACGTTGAGAAGTGTCACAGAGTCAGAGACAGAGAAGTTCTTGTGTCACGTGATCTCAGTCATCAGTCACTTGCACTCATTCATATTAACGGGGGTGACCCTCAACCTTTCCGTTTCTCTGTTTTGTTTCCCCTTTCACGCGATTTCATGTATTCATTCATACATTCATTCATTCGCCCACACACTCATTTAACACATTGACAGACACATACTCTCTTCCTCTTTTTCTCTCTATATATTATTTCGCTAATTTGCTTTTTCTCAATTACAACCACAGAAATTATTCTTTTATTTGTTTATTTATTTATTAGAGCAACCAGTCCTTTACTGGAGATATATCTTTAATTATCGATAGTCGGTTTTGGGGTTTTACGTGCCGAGCATAAAAGAATTTACTTACGAAACAATAAGCATATTTAACGGTTGGCTTACTTATATATTCTACTTACTACACGAACAAAGTCTTGTTCGCAGTTATCAGTTAAAAGGAAAGTAAGTCACAAAGTACAGAAACAAATGCACTCGTACCTACAGTCAGACGAGACAGATAATGAAAGAACAGACGACCTTTTCGAGCTTTTTCTGTACAGCGTCAAGTGATAAGGTTCATTACGTACAAATCGACAGAGTGTAGTGTAACTAGGGGTAGGATTGGGATAAATTATATTTGAAATCCGGTGCCTGAACAGAACAAAAATAAATGAGAAAACAGGAAGGGGAAAATAATCAGTAGCTGTATAGATATTGCACGCAATTCACTATTAAAGAATGACGAAGTTGTTCAGGGTAACTGAAGATGTTTACATGAGCGTTTGATTCTTGATTTATGTCGTGACTTGCGTAATATGATTAATCGATAGTCAATACATTACAAATGAAAACACTTAGACCGATATCTATCTATGTCAGTCTGTTCACTATCTATTTACCCATCTATCTACATATATATTCTTGCTTTCCTGACGGCTACGACCTCCAGAAATTTAAAAGCAAAGTTAATACTCACCTACTAACCACTGGCCTCTAGCTCTCTCCCCTCCCCTGTATAACCTTCCCTTTCTCTCCGCCCATGTACCTGTCATTGCACCTGCTTTCTCAGTTTTCTATTGTTCCTTTCTAACTAGCTTGTACTCCTCACTCTTTTCTAATTAATCTTTCTACATTTATGTAACCCCCTGCACATCAGTGGCGTTTCTGCCTTGCTCGGGGTGAAATGATTAAAAAAAAAAATAAATAAATAAAAATATATATATATATATATACACGTGTTCGTGCATGTATGTGTGTGCGTATTTCCAAAGAACAAAATGGATTTATTTTCAATCTCACATCCACTATAATAACATTAATTAACATCTATCTATCTATCTATCTATCTATCTATCTATCTATCTATCTATCTATCTCGGGCTTACGTTAATTCCTGCCAGAAAAAAATGCTGCTTTCTTTGTTTCCATTTTATGTCATAATTTAAAGAGCAACCATTGCTATTTAAATAAATTAAAAGGATTTTTAAAGTAAAATCATTAAACAATTTATTTCCCATATATATATATATATATATATATATATATATATATATATATATATATATATATATATATATATATATATATATATATATATATATGCGCGTTGTGGTACAGTGGATATCGGGCTCGGAACGAGAAACCGGGGAGCCGAGTTCGGCTTCCAGTTGAATCCATTGTATTCACTTACGCGCAAATACCCTTGGGAAAGGTATTAATCCGTCACTTCCTTCCAGTTATGGGTTAAATAGCAGGACAGATTGAGTTCTATAGCCTTGGTCGGTAACCAGTCGACTGCAGAAAGCAATGGCAACCTACTGCGAGATAATCTTCAGTCAGTCATGTCTCTTGCGATGACATGATCCCCCAAGTGTGTATCACGTATGGCACTTAACTGACTGCTATATATATATATATATATATATATATATATGTGTGTGTGTGTGTGTGTGTGTGTGTGTGTTTGCATGTGTGTAATATATTTTCTCCTTTCAAAAAAAAGGTTGCTGACCAAATATACATTATTATATTATTTCAGTCATGCAAAACTTATTGTATATTTGGGCAACCATTTTTTAAAGTATGTTTCGTTGAAAACGAATGACAGTCATAATTTTTATTAATGTTTGATTTAACTTTTACTTTTTGTGTTCTTGAAAAGGACCGTTCTTTCACACACACACACACACACACACACACACACACACACACACACACACACACACATATATATATATATATATATATATATATATATATATATATACTAGCAGTATAGCCCGGCGTTGCTTGGGTGTAATGAAAGCTTTAAAACTAATCCATGGTCCTGGAGCTCAGACTCTTTGGACGTTGGCACAAAAGACTAAAAAGTAATAGTTGTTTCCACTTAAAGCGAAACCGTAGACTAAAAGAAAAATGAATGGTTATAAGTCAAATTTTGATTTCCTGGTATCGATATCAAATAAGATATTTTTGTCGAACGACAATTATACCTACTTTGAGCCAAACCCGAAGCAAAAACTAAAATAAAAAGGCTGAAAAAATACAGACATACAGGCAGGCAAACAGACACACACACAAACATCTTGCCTTATATATATATATATATATACAAGAACTGCAACCTTGAAACTTCTGAATATCCTTTCTTGTGTCTTTTTCTATGAGTGTATCACGTTTGATTAAAATCAGACCACTCCTTCGATAACACGATTTTTTCGATAATCGATTTTCGATATTTATCGGGTGTATCTCGACACAAAAACCTAGCTAAGAACACTCCCAGACGCTAATAGTACAAGTATGTATATTTTCAAGAAAATCGGTTCAGCTGTTTCGGATTCTATAGGTAACGGACACACACACACATACACACACAGACAAAGTTCCATTTATAAATAAGTTTAGATTATTTATTTGGCCAACAATCTCTCGTTTATGCGGGATTCATTAAAAATGACAAATAAAATTATATCATTAAGTGTTCATATAATTTTTTGTTTTCAGAACTCAAATTATAAAAGTGTTGTCCAAAGGTTTGTACTCTCGAGCTCTTTCGGCTATACCCTTTTGCAAAAACAAGAATTAATTTTGTTTTACTTTTAAACGAACATGTGTAAAGTTTATGCATATAGAGTCTTGTGTATGTTAATTTCCCAAAACGGAAAGCACATCGTTAAAATGATCCTAATTGATGTTTTTGTGTGTAGGATTACTCTTTTGTCTTAGTAATACCTCTATTATTTTAAATCTTCTTTTGCGTGTAGATGATGCTATTATATATGTATTATGAACAAGTATATCACGGATAAGTCTTGAAAGATCACCATGTGTGTTCAAATGAGATTGGATAGAACGGTTGTGGGAAAAGTGCAATGTCAATCCTCTCGTGGTGGTATAGTCAATGTAATTGTTTACGGATTTGGATAGGTAAGGAACACAGTTCTTCAAAGAAAATATGAATTCGTATATATATATATATATATATATATATATATATATATATATATGTACTACCAGCCATAATTATTAGGCCATCCCAGTTTTTTAAGAGAAATTATTTATTTCATACTATTTTTAGTATTTATTGCCAAGTGGATAAATCTAAATGAAAATATAATATATTTTTATTATTACTTTACAAGTTTTACAAGACAAGGAAGCAAAGATGAACTCATCCGAATCACACTAAATTTTCTTCATCATTTCATTAATGAGAATACAATATATGTAATTATTAAATATGTATAAATTCATTTGATGCAAATGTTATTGTGCAGTATTAACAAAATAATATGGCCGGTAGTATATATATATATATATTGTTTTTCTTTAATCCGAAGTGGAAGAGTTGGAAGGTAAATTCCAAGAACCTGATACTAATTAATATTTAACATTTTTTAATATTAAAAATGATGCAGGTGGAGAGCCTAATCTACTTAAGAATACAGAGCCAATATAAATTAGAGAAAATTTTCAAAATTCAAAGGTGTCGGATGCACATTTCGACATGAGATCTCTAACGACATTGTTCTGTTCTAAATGGAGAAGGCCCTGGGGTAAAGGGGAGGGGCAAAGTTAACAACGGTCAAGAATTGAGAGTTCCCTTAAGGTCAGGGAAGTAGGATTTTTTTAAAGTTGGGGATTAGTTTAAACAAAACAGAACAGGACAGAGCTGGAAGGGGCGGAGATTAGAGGCTGTATAGAGACAAGCGAAAGACGGGGTATCAAATATCAAATGGTAGCGGCTAGTGAATGTTTACAGGAGTTTGAAACGGTATATTTAAGAGGGGAAGGAATAGATTTAAATGTAAGATTTAAAAAAATATAATTAAGTTTATCCATTACAGGAAGTCATAAATTTAAAGTTATTAAAGAAATATATATATATGTGTGTGTGTGTGTGTGTGTGTGTGTGTGTGTGTGTGTGTGTGTGTGTGTGTGTGTGTGTGTGTGTTAACAAAGGAAAAAGGGGGTTTAGTAAAGGAATCCATATTTTATAAAGATAGACAACTAAAGGAGTTAAATTACTTTTTTATCTTTAAGATTTTGAGCTGTTTGAAGAGGTGTATTTAGGAGGAAGGAATGGTTTTCAATATAAGATCTTAAAATTTTTTAATTAAGTTTATTTAATTAAACTTTTTAGGTAGATGTGAGCTAAATGCCAATTACAGGAATTTATAAGTTTAAAAATTATTAGAGAAAATATATATATATGTGTTAATTAAGGAAAAAAGGGGTTTAGTAAAGGAATCCATATTTTATAAAGATAGGCAATTAAAGGAGATTGAGATAGGAAGGTAGGGGGGTTAAAATACTTTTTTAGGTTAACGTTAAAGTAAGATTAAAATTAAAATTAAAATTGAATCCATTTAATTTATATTCTAACATCTAGCAAACGTGGATTTAAATTCTAAATTTAAATATTCAAAAAATTTGCCTTCTGGCGGCACTTACTGATAAATTCCCTTCTAAGATTCAGTAGCCGGTTTGGTGGGGGTATTTTAATATTGAAAGTTTTTCCAGTAAACATAGACAGCACCTATCACGAAAATTCCCCGGAATACGGGCTGAACGTACTAGTTTCCAGCTAATTTCAGGATCCAGCCTTTCCTCTTTCATTTTTCACGAAAGGGATGTCTGGTACCTCTAATCGGGGTTCGAAAAAGAGTACCTGTGGTTATCCAGTCTTTGTTTGAAAGGATCGGCGGACATACCAATATAGGTCCGGAAGTCGTTTTTATTGTTTGATGGAGAAATGCGGGCTTCATAAATCACCTGGGTGGATTTGCATTTTCCCTCCACCGGGCAGGCGTCCACAGAATTACAGCTGTATTCGTTTAGCATTCGAGACCTAGATTCAGCGTTGTGCAAGTTCACCAGAACACTCCTATTATGGGAACCAATAAGGCTGTCCATATTCGGGGTGCAAGAATAACTAACTTTAAGGGTGTACCTATTAAAAATCTTCCGTAGAGGGTTACTGCTATTAAAACTTTTGTCTATTAACTTGAGAAAATATTTACCAATGTTGATGTTAGTTAGTTTACAATAAGGTGGCGGGGGGAGTTAAACCAAATTATCTTTCTTTTTCTACAGTTTCCTTTATTTTTATTTTTGGATGATTCGGAGTCTATTGTAGGTTTATTATATGTCAACTTGTTCTTATATACGCTTTTTTGAAGGGACTTATTGTAAATATTTTTACTTGCGTTGAAAGTTTTAATGTTGGATGATAATTGGTTGATTCTATTATTCACTATATTGGGTATCTGTTTCATAATATTTTGGTGGTGGTTGGATGACATATTAATATAAGTGGGGGAACTATTTTCTTTGAGAAATGGTTGGTAGGATCCATCATTTAAGTTAAGGGTGATGTCTAGATAGTTTACAATTTTAAGATTAGAGGTGACTTCGACTTTACAACCGAGGTACTTCAGGGCTCTAATTATTTTTTGCGCATCCTAGTTGTGTAGGGCCCATTGGAATTAGGGATAATTATTAATCCATCGTCCCGATATAGGCCTAATTGTTTTGGGTCTAAAAATCTGCTTAGAATATTTATAAATTTAAATTCTCACAAGATCTGCCACCTGGGCTGAATCATATGCCTCCATAGGGACGTCAAAACCCTCCCCCGGCCTCTTTGTCTATGTGGAATCATCAAAGGTGAGAATGGATTTCCTGGCCGAAAAGATAATTTTGTAGTCCCTATCCGAAATGTTTACGTAATTTTTAGCAAAATTTAAACAACTTCTATATATATTGACGATAAATATTATCATGATTCAAAACTACACACACACACACACACACACACACACACACACACACATATATATATATATATATATATATATATATATATATATAGTGTGTGTGTGGAGTCCTGATAATGCTTTGAACGCAGAGATTGCAGGTTTTCAGTAGTTTTACTTATAAAGGTATTTTGGCAAGCAGGTTTTTTTAAATCGTAAATTGCACGATATCCGGAAGCGTGAATAGGTTTAATGCAAAACATTTGTCATTTTAACTGATCAGGTTCATGCCGAATAGAAAATATTTAAAAGTTCTACAATATATGATCTAATTTTATTATGACCAAAAACTAAGTAATTAAAAAATCAATATATATATATATATATATATGTGTGTGTGGGTATGTGTGTGTGTGTGTGTGTGTGTGTGTGTGTGTGTGTGTGTGTGTGTGTGACCCACGCATGCATGTACATATACGGCTTCTGTATCGATAGCTATAAGAATACCCATGTTTGTAGACCTTTGATAAATATGAAATAAAAAAACCTGCAAAAAAGTCCTGTCTAAACCGCTTCTGTTTAAACTGTCATGAAAAGCTGTCAAAAACCTAAACAGAGATTGCAAAATAGAGATGACTGTGGATATAATAACTCTACGTCTACAATAAGCATTAAATGATATTTGTTGACTACAAGAGTCATTGCCCGTCTCATCTTGTCTTCTTAGGGATTGTCTTACTCGTTAAACGAATTAATAAGCATATATGCATGTGAGATGAATATATGGATTAAAATTTGAGATGACAGAATAATTAAAGAACAGGTTGAGAAACTGTTCTTAATCTAATATGTCTAATTTATAAGTTTTCTTCAGAAACTTGTCAATAAGACTCGAATTAAAATGAAACGACTAAAAAACAAAAAACTAAAAATCAAAGTGTATACTGGAATGTTGGTTGAGGCTTGATTTCACTGGCACGTGTAATTAAGTAATAAAACTCATTTTTCAATGAAGGAAACCATTGTCTGTTTATATATGTGAGTGCCACGTGTAATAAAAGCAATAGATGTTTATTTTAAATGTATGTCTGTATAAATGTATGTTTAAATTTATGTAAGTGAAATAATGCACGTATCAAGTGTATTTAAACGATGGACAATTTTAAAATTATATATAGAGAGCTTGAAAGTGTGTTTATAAGTCGGTGAGGTTAGTATTTGTGAATGATAAAACGAAATACATTTCAGTTTAGGATTAATATAGATAAGTTTGTCACTTAACTGAGTAAAATCATACCGACTTCAAAGGCACGGTCATAATGTTTTCTATCGTCAGGGCTAAGTTTCAGTCTATCGCAATATCGAGCACTTTACGACAAAAAACGTGCTTACCAAAATATCCATTTATTAATAAATCACAGAAAAAAACAACAATCTTGTCTCTAAGGAGTAATTTTTATAAAATACAAGCTTAAGGTATCTAAGATATCAGTTCAGTGCTATACGTGATACACACTTTGGGCGATCATACCTCGAAAGAGACATGACGAGTAGGCAGAAGATTATCCCGCAGTAGTATTATAATATATAATCTACTAGAAAGTATTATGATATATTATCTACTAAAAAGTGTCCAGTTTGTTTCGACATTCAAATGACAATGTCTCATCAGGTACTGTGAAAAGGAATAGAAATTCTTTTTCTAAAATATATATATACCGATTTCTTTTTATTTAGTGCCAGATAATTCTTCTTCAAATACCATCTTGTACATTTATAAATGTACGATTAGTAGGGGAACCAGACCAGAAATTGCATTAATATTTAATCCACACGGCTATTATTTAACACATAACTGGAGAGAGGAGACGGATTAATACCTTTCCCAAATGTATTTGTGCGTATGTGAATGCAACGAATTCAACTGAAAATTCGAACTTGGCTCCCCGATTTGTCGTTCCGAGGCGATATCCACTGCACCACAACGCACATCCATAGAAGAAAGTAATAATTATTTGAAAAATACGAAAATGTGGCAGAAGGCCAAAACGGCTGAAAAGGGATAGCTGATCTTCAATCTATCTTACCTAAAACTAAGCTAGCCACAGTTACTAACCCAAGCATACCATATTATGCCTTATATCAAAACATATTCTAACTTACCATTCCTACTACAGCCACCATAATACATGAAAGTCTCCATGAAATATAGTTTGTCAGGACAATTGCAATAATATTTATAGAAAAGGCACAGGGAAACTACCTAATGGCGGTAGGAAAGTGAATGAAGGCGAAATGAAAGCTTTTGGCGTCTTTAGCATATAAAAGCTGATGGGCTCAGATACTTAGCCATATAAAAGGCAAGACAGAGGATTCCTTTAACCGAATGTAGATATTAGTGAATACTTTGTCAAAACAATGTTATTTCCATTCTTCGAGATATGTCTACATTGAATGATTCTAGTTGAAACTCATAAGAGTGCTACATGACACACAAAACACACGCACACACGACTTAAAACACATGCACAAACACACGCAGACATACACAGACACACACGCACACAGAAACAGTTGACGTTTGTATTCGATTGTGTTTGTGGACTTAAAAACATAAACAGAAAAACAAGCAAGCAAACAAACGATGTTTGATAGTCTAGATGCTAAGCTTAGACACAATTGACTGATGCGACGTTTTCAATGAACGCTATTTGCTATTGACAGCAAAAGCACAGATAATAATAAT
This sequence comes from Ascarosepion bandense, assembly GCA_037127315.1. Taxonomy (NCBI): domain Eukaryota; kingdom Metazoa; phylum Mollusca; class Cephalopoda; order Sepiida; family Sepiidae; genus Ascarosepion; species Ascarosepion bandense. Next base: position 164,166 of record JBBBDQ010000799.1, read on the forward strand.
AATAATAATAATAATAATAATAATAATAATAATAATAATAAAGAAAGGAAACGCTAAAAGAAAGAAATATCAATTAAATATAAATAAATAAAGAGAACGCGAATGTAGGTTAGTTCCCACTGTCACCCATTCCGTACAGCGTAAGAAGAAGAAAAGAAATAGATAAAAATGCAAAAACTGTTTGTCTAAAAGCCTTTGTTTCTTTCAGTGAAAAATGATCGCTCGCACGTGCGCATGCGTAAAAAAAAAACAAAAATAAAAAGCAACAAAAACCAGAAAACTTTGCGTATGAGCATTCCCGCTCGCGCTAAACTATCAAGTTCTGAAGAAGCGTGCGAGTGCGTTGTGTCACTAGGATGTTTTTTTTTTTGGGGGGGGGGGGGGTTGTGTGGGTGCTATGATTATACTTGCTTACGAGCAAATGCGAATGTATATTTGTGGAAATCGACTGTTTAACTAGAGGATGTTTTAAGTAGATGCAGAAATAAATCTGTTTGCTAGACAGAAAGGAGAACTTTTAAATTCAAATTGAACCCAAGTACAACTTACCCTATTTAAATGCACATCCATAAATTTTATTTTCGTATCGAAACTGAAACTAAGTATTTTCTAATAAGAACGCATGTACGAACCCTGCTTCTTTATTCAGTCAGTCAAGTGCCATACGTGATACACGCTTTGTGCGATCCTGTCTCGAAAAATACATGACTGACTGGGCAGAAGATTTTTATGGTTCAGGTTATCATGGAAGCAAGTAAACGGGTGTGAATTCCACAGGCGGGTTATGCGAGAAAAGTGATTTTCAGAGCAAAAGTGGCAGTTGCATTCAGTCAGTCAGTTGAGTGGTATACGTGATACATGCATTGAGCGATCATGTCTCGAAAGAGACATGACTGACTGGGCATAAGATTATCCAGCAGTAGGTTGTCATTGCTTTCTGTGGTAGACTGGTTGCCGGGCAAGGCTATAGAACCCAATCTGTACTATTATTTAACCTATAACTAGAGAGAAGAGACGGATTAATATCTTTCCCAAGGGTATTTGTCCGTAAGTGAATACAAGGAATTCAACTGGAATTCGAACTCGGTACACCGATTTGTCGTTGAGTCGATATCCACTGCACCAGAACAGGCATAACACTCTCAAATGTACAGGCCGATTGAAAAAAGAAATGTCTTTTCAAACGCGTGTAGGTTTTTCTTCTATGCGCCGTCTCCCTTCAGGATGTAGGCGATCATGGCCTTCCAAATCTCCCCATCACTTGTATCTCTTAACACCCATGTTTTCGCATTCAAATCCCGCTCCGCCATCAATCTGCTTCAGTATAGCAAGTATGTCAGGCGTTGATTTCCATCTCTCTATCCGTCCCATGAGCATCAGATTTTCCAAGCCCTCTTTCCTCATAACAATACCCAGAAACGTCAGCTTTTTTTCTGATGTTAAGTATCACTTTCTTTTTCGTCGTTGCTCACATGTTCAGTCCATGGTATCCTCGGTTTGCTTCTGCAGAACATTGTGTCGGTTGCATCCAATTTTTACCTCATCATTGATGAGATTGTCCACCATTCACAGCTATATTAAAAGATTAGACATCACTTTGAACATCTCTTGCTAGGATTTAGAAATTTTATTTTCGTCTTGGAAACGGAAAGAATTTTGTTACGGGGCCGAGAGGTTTGAACACTGCTGCTTTATTAACCCCCCCCCCCTAAATCGATGCTGATGAAGCAAGAATTTTCTCTCTAAAATGACCATTCAACGAATTTGTATTTCGGAATTTTATATGTATATATATGGGGGGGGGGGGTGCACGCGCGTATGATTAAAAAAGAGACAAGACGGACACGATATTTTATCAACTGATGAAAGACAAAATAAAATAAATAAAATAAAATGAAAAACCCTCAGTGGACGAAACGCAACGGCAAAAACAAAATATAATTTTCCTCAAATCTCATATTTAATAATATTGTTCCTTTCCTCAAATTATAACACATACACACACATAGATAGATAGATAGATAGATAGATAGATAGATAGATAGATAGATAGATAGATATGATATGGCAATTTTCATAGATAGATAGATAGATAATCTACAGACCGTGATAGATAGATAGATAGATAGATAGATAGATAGATAGATAGATAGATAGATATGGCAATTTTCATAGATAGATAGATAGATAATCTACAGACCGATAGATAGATAGATAGATAGATAGATAGATAGATAGATAGATAGATAGATAGATAGATAGATAGATAATGTACAGGAAGCGATGATGAATTGTCGTCTAAATTACGGAAAATGAAAATAACACTGACAACTTATTTTAATAATTATATTTACTAAATTTACACAAAAATATCTTCAAATACAAAAGAATATATTTATTTAGTAAAATCGCTATTAGCTTCAACCACGGCCACCAGACGACTTCGGTCATTTTGTTTAAGTTAGTGAATACCGCTACTATCCTTTCATTCAGCTCATCTTCGGTGCTACAAAGAGTTTTGATAGGGGTTAGGTAGCTAGATGTAAGGGTGATGTGGCTGCAGAAATTGGCTGATAGCTATGATTAGGTTCTTCTGCTTGCGTTCTCGCCAGTCATAGGCTCTTCCTTATAAACGCTCTTGAACCAAGAAGCAATAACTAAGGCATTGATAATGGAGGGAATGACGTCACCATTTCTAGTGATCGCTCCGAACACGATGATGATAACTGGATATATTAGGTTGTTTCAAAAGTAATGGCCGATTTCAGAAATATAATTCTATTCTTAAAAAAATTACTATAGAAATGTTGAAATTAGTCAAAATACGAGACTTGAGCACCTATGCACTGCTGACATCGATCGGCGAGATTATTTATTCCTGTTGATAAAAAGACATATTACCCACAGATTTTTGTCTCAAGTGGGAACGTAGCTAAATACTTATATTGCTGTCTAGCAGTAATTATCTTTTTCACGCTGCAGGCGAGTATTGTATTTTCTCGATGCTATAAAGATTACTATTTCATTTCCCAACATCTGTTTTATATATTTCTCATTCAGTAAACTTTTTAAGTTACAATAGTTTAGTGCCAAGGTCTTGTGTTTTCAGTGGTTTTACTGATAAAATGTATTTGGCAAGGTCTGACGAGTGGGAACATTATAACGGCGATCTCACAAACTTCGAAATCGGCATGAATCTGCTTTTTTAAAGAGACAAACTCGTGGTACAACACACACACAAACACACACACACACTCTCTCTCTCGCTCTCTCTCTCTCTCTCTCTCTCTCTATATATATATATATATATATATATATATAGCCTTTCAGATTTGAAAAAGATATCACTCGACCGGCGGTCAAGAGTGAGGGAAAATTTACACGCCTAAAAATCATTATACACGACCGACTCTATTTTCTTAATAATCGACTTACGTAAACACAGCTTGAATCGTTGACGGGAAACAAAAAATGAAATTTTAATTTAAATTTCGAACGTGTTAGAAATGATTTAATTTTTTTTTTAAATAATAATAACAAAATTTGATCTTTCTTCTCAATAATAGCGTACACATTTTGATGATAAAACTTTGTTTTTATTATGTTTCAGCCCTTTTAACATCATGATATGCTGTTTTTTTGGCAATTGAGTAGTGATACCTAAATTTGTAGTTTCTTCCTTTTGTTTGACTACAACCTTCATCTCATAACAAAATAACAAATCTGATTTTCTCAGCGATTTTCTATAAAAACTTACTTGTATAATTTGTTTTTCGATGCGTGGTCGAAAAAAGTATGTGTGTTTTTTTTTTCTTTCAAATGTTCGTTTTTACTTTTCGTGAGTGTCTTTAATCTGGAAGACAGAGACATTTTGTCTCCTCTCTGGAAAGGTTAATTAAACGAAAGTTTACACTGACCGGGACAATAAAAGATCAAGAGTTTAATAATGTCATTGTAGGTCATTGTGAGTAACTGGTGAATCTTCAATGGCATACTTTTAGGTTGTAAAAGGAATCAGATTTCTTTTTTCTACATTTGAACGTACACGTTTCATTGCGAGATTTTTAATTGAACGCTGGTCAGTAAAGCAATAAACTTTAATTGCCCAATTAAGTTTTTAATCGTCTGAGTTGACCAGCCCAGTGAAATCTCAAAGGCTATATATATATATATATATATATATATATATATATATATATATATATATATTTTAATGAAAAAAATATTAAAATGTAAGGTGGGTGCATATATATAATTCCACAAGATTGAAATAAAAGAGAAAAATGTCACACTCACAAACTCTCTAGTAATTGCAAGGAGCGAAGGAACTGCTCTTTCTGCCTGCACAGGCTCGGCTGCTGGATCTTTAGGCAAATAGTCTCCAAAACACGAAGATGATATGCCGATTGAGCACTGTGCAAAACAGAAAACCAATTGTCCTCATACGAGGAGGCACATGCTTGATTGTCCAGCAGGTGTTGGCCAATTGGTGAATCCAGAACTGCTTGGGTTGTTCCTATAGTTCTAAGAGGGCTACCTGAACATATATTCGCGGGAGCGTGTTGCACAACCCGCGTCTCCAACCTCAGATTGGTTCGTCCTATATATGCCGCATCGCAGCAGCATTTAAATTTATAAACAACAGAGCTTTTCCGAAAATAGGACAACCTATCCTTACTGAAGGATGGAGACACAGGTCTTGTCTGAAACACAACACGCAACTGCACTGAAAATTAAACCGGACGAAACACATGCCGAAATTTTATCAGTAACAATTTGACATTTTCATCGAAGTCAGGGTAATTTTAAGTATAAGGGACAGCGACAAGGTCCTTCAACTTTTGGTTCTTTGAAACGTTTGACCTTACGATCAATAACCCGTTTTACCACGTTAGTTGGGTACCCATTCCCTTCGAAAATATTTTGCAGCGAATTACACACCGAAGAACAAATATTAAGGGCACGGTGAACCAAAGTTTCTATTAGACCTGTTTTACGGGACATCGGAACAAATGAGTTTCAATTAGTGTACAAACCGGTAAAAGTGAGTTTGCGAAATACCGATGTCACGAAAACCCCGTCCCGTCGCTGAACACAGACATCCAAAAATGGGAGACATCCATCCTTCTCTGTCTCCATAGTAAACTGAAGAGAGGAATGTAAAGAGTTTAACTGAACTAGAAAGCGTTCAGCGTCAGAAGCGTTATCAAATAAAGGAAAGGTGTCATCAACATAACATCGATATATTAAAAGCTCATCAACCTTCTCAAATAACACACGCTCATGATATCCCACAAAAATATTTGCAAGAACAGGACCCAAAGGACTACCCATCGCAACCCCATCAGTCTGTGCATACATTGTCCCGTCAAAACTAAATTCGACTCCCTCAGTTGCCAAACGCATCATACTCTAAGAATGACTCCTCGGAAATATCCAAATAATATATAGACATTTTGAACTTTTTCTCAAGTAAATCGTACTAAGTGGATCTAATTTAAATAATTCATATGAAAAAGGTATTTATTATAAGTTAATGTTCATTTTGTCAATACATGTTTTCAAATCATGATCAACGCAATGGAATCACAAGCAGCGATCAATATTTAGATAAGTTTCTTAGATTTCTATGAAAAATTATCATCGCCCTTTCTTGCTTCATACGTTTTGTCGATATCTCTGGTCTTCTGGAACTGTTCTGGTGCGTAACGTGTTCACTACCATCAGCTTCACACTTCTAATTCCTGAGATTGTAAGCCATAAGAGTGTATCTGAGAGCAACTCTGGTTGATATAATCTTTGAACTTCAGCTGCATTTTTGTGTCCAGTAGCATTTCAGGATAAAGTTCTTTCATACGAACGGGTCAATCTGAAAAAGGTAAGTTGACTTCAGCTATGCACTGTAAAAGTGTATATACATTTTGTTAAGACACCCTGTAAATATGCTCTCGCTAGTCGATGGAGCACGTGAGAGGGGGTAGGTTTCATGTAAAACGATGACTACTTATTGCACGTTCTTTGATTAATGGATTGAACTCAATTTTGTTCAGCTATCAAATTGAACGCTCTCATTCACCGGGGTTTGTTTACATTGTTTGTGAATAAACTGTTCTGAAAAGTACCTATCTTTATCTTTACCGTTACGCACATGGCTCAGAGATAAGATGCTTGAGGTTAAACGGATAATCTAGATGCACTGAAGATCTATTATACAACGAAGTCAGCTTGTCTCTAGATGATTTTGTATATATATATATATATATTAAATTAGTTAATAAACACTTCAGAATGTAATAAAACTTTCAATAGGGTGACAAAGTTACCCCTATTGAGATGGTTTGATGAATATATATATATATATATATATATATATATATATATATATATATATATATATTTTAAATTAGTTAATAAACACTTCCCAAAAACTTAGAATAATATAAAATTTTCAATAGGGTAACAAAGTTTCCTCTACTGAGAAGATTTGATGAATATATATATATATATATATATATATATATATATATATTTATTGAAATTAGTTAATAAACACTTCACAAAATCTCAGAATTAAATAAAATTTTCAATAGGGTAACAAAGTTTCCACTATTGAAAAGTTTGGTTAGTTTTTAACTTTTAAAACTATTTATCTTGCAATTAACACCATCACTTGGCGAGACTCAGGAAGTGTTGAAATGAAACAGCTACATTGTAGTGACGTTATAACAAACCTTTGTTATGAATTTTTAATTTATGTATATATATATATATATGTATATATATTTAAAAGTATTTTTATAGGTACAAAATTTAATTAAAGAGATGAAATTTAATTAAAGAGATGAATATTTTGTAATGTTGCACATTACAAAATATTTAAAAAGTCGAAGCAACCGGTTTCACTTCCGCTCGTCAGGCCTCTACGGGAGATTTAAACTTCGATTAACATAAAGAAGTGTGTGAAGAAAAATGAGAAGAAACAAGTAAGAATACAGAGAGCTACAGACTAATAATAGCGAGCCCCAACAAGCATTCACGCTGTTTGCGGGACCCGATATATAGAGCCTTGAGTATTTGAGATGGAATAATGAGTGCGACCTGGACACAATCAGTCAGCACTAAAATTAGCGGAACACTTCCTATTATTTAATAGGTACTCGCAAATAGCAGAATCGTAAGTATTTGGGACAAGTTCATTCCGAGGTAAGGTGTGGTTCCTGATTTTAGCGGGAACATCTTGTTTAATTCTCTGTCCCGGCGCTGACTAGTTAATGCTATGTACTCGACAGCGCAACTACAATTATGTTTGTAATTTTATATATATATATAGGTAATTATAAGTTATCTACGAGAGTACTTACACGCCATTTATTATAGGGGCATAACAAAAATGAATACTTAAAAATAACTAAATGTTTACACCAATGTGCTGGAAACCATCAAACATTTGAACATTTTTTTGCATAAAATATGACACTTTTACGCATGTAAAAAAATTAATCTAAACTTATTTATAAATAGAACTTTGTGTGTGTGTCTCTATGTGTGTGTCCGTTACATATAGACTCCGAAACGGCTGAACCGATTTTCTTGAAAATTTACACAGATGTACTATTAGCGTCTGCGAGTGTTTGTAGGTAGGTTTTGTGTCGAGGTACCCTCGATAAATATCGATAATCGAAAAAAAATCGGGTTATAGAAGGAGTGGTCCGATTTTAATCAAATTTGATACACTCATAGACAAAGACATAAGAAACGATACTCAGAAGTTTCAAGGTTGCAGTTCTTACAATAGTGCAGAAAATCGATAATATATAAAAGGCAAGATGTTTGTGTGTCAATCTACGGTTTCGCTTTAACTGAAACAACTATTGCTTTTTAGTCTTTCGTACCAACGTCCAAAGTGTCTGTGCTCCAGTACTGTGGATTAGTTTAAAAATCTTTCATTACACCCGAGCAACGCCGGGCTATACTGCTAGTTATATATATATGTGTGTGTGTGTGTTTGTGTGTGTTTTCATGTGTGTATGTGTGTAATGTGCATTTCGATACGATGTTAATTTTCTGATTGATTCCTAAATGTATTTCGCCTGAAGTTCAGATAGTGCATTCGGCGACCATTTTTTTTTATAGGGAAACAAATGTTTGATGTTTATTTATAAATATCTGGAACACCTACCTTTAAAAATAAACTGTATCTTGACAAAAATATTGTTCTTCTATTGTCTGATGACCTAAAAATGTGTTTCCTTTTAAGATCATTTATGAACCTGTACATATTTTAATTTTTTTTTAATCAAATCATTTCACCCTAAGAAAGGTGGGACCGGCACTGGTGCGCAGGGGGTTTACAGTGAGAGAAAAGACTGGTTAAAGAAGGTATTGAAAAATGAATAAGAGATGAATGAGATTCAAGAAAATAGAAATGGCAATTGGCTTTGAATTTAAATATTTGAAGATTGTAGCTATCAGGGAAGCAAGTATATGGATGGAGTCTCACAGGCTGATTTTTCAATTTTTACTACTTTTTTGAGCATCTACAACAAAAACGGATTGAACTCGTTCTTCGTCAAACATAGCCACTGATTTGATGTTCTTGGGTAATACTATTCATTAAATAATAAGTTTATAAATAAAGAGTTTTGGTATTTTTGTTCTTCTATGCTTGCGACTTGTTTGCTCAATAGAACATCAAGTGACAATCTCTTTGGTTTATTCTTGGGAATCAGCGTCTGCAACCGCTAGCATCCAAGCATCAAAATTTTCATTCTCACCCCTTATTATGCTTCTACACACTGGTGGCGCTGAAGGGAATGGCTGTGATGTCCCTGTCTATACCTGAGGAGTTTTGAGCAGAATTCACATTAGAGAGTAGAAAGCGATGTCAAAAGGAGAGTTTTTATAAAACCATTCGCTCGAGTTTGACTTCGGTTAATAACTCTTTGCAAAGCATAAACCCACTCACTTGACCAGAAGCGCCTCTCTTGTGTTAAAATGGGGATAGCGAGATATGAGGTCTGACAAACCTGGTTCCATCGGGCTGTTGGATGTGAGAAATATTCGCACATAACTCTGTGCTTAAGCAGTGGAAGGAAACCGTCAGACAAACAAGACATACCTGATAAAGTAAAACAATTTATTGTCTTGCAAAAACTGCTGATTTTTGCGGCTACTTCGTAGCCTGGTATAGTCTTTCTCGCTGCTTAGCTTGTTAGTTCCTTCGTCTAAGAAGGGTATGAAAAATCACGAGGAACGGCGATCCGCGACGTACAGGAAATTTCTGGGGTCAGCTTCTTCTGCAGTTGCATTCGGTCGAAAGTCGATAGTTCTTAGAGAATTTTTCTCTCAGATGGATAGGCATTGCCCAGAAGGGTACCTTATATGAAAGGAAGGATGTCGAGATATTTTCTCTGTTAAGGTTAAGGCTGTTAGCCCAATGGATCTCCAATACTTTGGTAAGATGGTCTCGACATAGCGAGACATGAGGGTGCCAATTGTTGGCCCCGTTGGTTGAATCTCTGGAACGGAGATCTCCTCCGATGCTGTCGGTGCCAGCTGAGGAAGCTAGTCTCTTCAAAAAAGAAAAAAGGCGCGAGCCTCTTCCTGGCGTAAAGGCCCGCCTCAAGTCCAAGACGAGGTTCGGGTCTTCGGCCAATCAGGAGACCCGTTATATCTGTAAATTTCCAACATGGATGCTTGGTCTGTCAAGACCCGCCTTGGTTACTCCATTTATTGTCCTCTTCCGCCGGTTTGCTTGTTGATATTATATAGTTTTTTTCTATTCCACCGTTGGAGTATCCAAGGGTTGGTGGCTTTCAGTTTCGACCTTGCTGCCACATATCCTTCCACATTGTTTATTTGATGACGTGGCGATACTTGGAAAATCCGCCTGCGTGTCGTACTCTTGCTTCAAGGTTTTCTTGCGTCGCCAGCAATCAGATACGAAATACAATAAAAGGCACGTAGATATTAACGTTACAATTTAGCTTCTGTTTACACTAAGACAAAAAGCTTCTAATAATCAACCTGATGTTAGGTACCAGCGAATTTCTAGATACCATATAAAAATTCATGCATACAAAAGAAAGAAACCTTGTCATGGTGGTGTGAAAATGCCAGGAATCGAGATGCCAGGTCGGGGCCAATCACATTATGGAACTTCTTTGGACTTTTTTCACATAGCAAGAACACCAAACCATATATAGCAGTATTATTCAATGTTCGAACGAATGGTATATATATAAATGTGTTTTATCAGTGAGGTGTATACAATACACAGAGAAAGTGTGCAGCGGTATTATTCAACAAAATATCCGGTGCTAAACGGATATACACAGAACAGTACAATAGTTACAATAATAAACAAGGCAGAACTTGCAACGCAGAGAGGAAGTGTTTAGACTGCAAAAATCAAGGAAATAATCAGTCCGAATATTATTCGAATGACACTTGAAACTTACCTCTCGAATGCTACTATTCTTTAATTAAATAGATAATTTCAGCCCATGGACCATTCCATCATTGAGAGTGCTGCAGTGTTATCAGTCAAAAATGTGAGCAAGATGAATTCTGATGAGTAAAGATGCCTTGAACAACAATCTGGCAGCATTTTACTTCATGCCAATGGAAGAAGAACAGAACAAGAAGGTTCTTAGAGTGTCTCTCCTGGAGGTTAGCATCAGCCATATTGACAGAAAGCAAGAACGGTAAAATAAAAAGAAAGCTGTAGGCAAAATAATGTGGCTGCATAGAAGAATACTGAGAATATTTTGAACTGATAACCCGAAAAAGATTTGAAATATCTAGTTCAAATAATGAGGAAATAAGCCTTAAAAATGTGGAAACTCACAGGACATACTGATGGTACGAGGTAGAAAAGATAACAGCAAATACCCTTCCTGCTAATCTTGTATAAATTGTAGAGCAGGGCCCGGGAAACGATTAAGAAATGACAAACTTTACTAAGAGTAACAACGGATATGAACTAGTGAGCCATGACCACCTGCATCTTGAAACTTTTAGTGCATATGATGAGGAAATAATCCTTAGAAATGTGGAAACTCACAGGACATACTAGTGGTGTGAGGTAGAGAAGATAACCGCAAATACTCTTCCTGCTAATCTTGTATAAATGAATTGTAGAACAAGGCTCGGGAAACGATTAAGAAATGACAAAATTTACTAAGAGCTACAACGGACAGGAACTGGACAGCCATGACCACCTACACCCTGAAAAGACACGCCACAAAAACAAAGAAAAATAGACGTAATGGATTGGTGGTAAAATGTTAGCGCTGAAAATGGAATCAGATAATTGAGTTTCAATAATCGTCTAATGTTGCGTGAAAGTTAACATTAATGCTCTCGGGCAAGGTTTGAATCACTGGTTCTCCCCTTGTTGCGTATGTTACTCTCTCCAATAGTACCCATCTTGCCTTCAATATCTCCTACCAGTGTCAACTTCTCCAAGCTCTCTTTCTTTATTAAGTGTCCCATAAAATTTCGCATATCATTCTAAGATAAAACTGAAGCGTCATTTCTGTCAGCTTAGTGTCATACGCGATACACGCTTGGGGGATCATGTCTCAAAAGACACATGACTGACATAGCGGAAGATTTTCCCGCAGTAGGTTACCATAACTTTCTGCAGTAGACAGGTTACCAACTAAGTTTAGAGAACCCAATCTGTTCTGCTGTTTAACTCAATGGCGCGAGAAGACATTGAGTTTTTACCTTTCTCAACTGTATTTGCGCGTAAGTGAATGCACTAAATTCTACTGGAATTTGAACTCGCCTCTTCAATTTCGCGTTCCGAGCCGATATCCACAGCAGAACAAAGCACATCCATTGTGTTTTACCTTGTCTTTCATGTTCCCTCAATGCTATTCTCAGCATACTTTTGTAGAACCAGATCTTTGTTGCTTCATGGACAGGCATGTTTCACCCGAGGTCTGCATGGTTTTTGCAGACTTTTAAACGGGTGGGGCACACGGTTGAACCATTTCGGTCGAATGGTTACAGATCAATTGCCACAGGTTTCTGCGAGTGGGCAGCAAGGCCTGCTCTACTTCGTGCGACGAGGCTCCAGTGGCAGATCAGGTTGTCATTGAGTGGAGCAACATGTTGCTGTATTGCTTTAATATTTACACGCAGTCGATCCTAATACTCCAGTCGGCCTCGCTCTTTATCTGAAAGGAAATTGTCAGTCATTCTCTGCTATTATAAGAGGACTGAGATCGCACAGGCATATTTTCAATATCAGAATGCTTCTTCGGATTTCGGTGACAGGTTTGCGTGAATTTAATGTCATCAATTTGAAATCTTGATCGGTTCATTATTTTAATAGCCATATCTCATTCTATGTGCTTTTGTCCCGTCTGGACGTAGACGAGCATTGTTCTCCACAACTTCTTTTTTTTATAACAACGAGCAAAGTTCGTCTTTTTTGCTATCTCTTCTAATGCTTGTTCTGTCATCCATTTTGCATAAAACCATTATGCACTTCTCTCCTCCATCCATCTTCCGTCTCCATCCAGCTTCCGTTTAACGTATCCTAACAATGATAAATTTTCCAAGAACCATTTCATCATTATGTTCCACAGAAATAGCAGTTTTCGCTTTCTGATTCTAAGTATTCTTTTTGTTTGCAATTTCTCTAAAACTAGGGTCATTGCTACGGTTTTCAGTTCATGGTGTTCTCAGTATCCTCCTGTAGAACCAGATCTCGATTGCCTGAAGTTTCCATTTTATCATTGGTGAAATTATCCAGTATTCACGGCCATATAGGACAACTGATGTTTCGTAACTTTTAATGGATCTTTTGTCTGTAACGAGATTTTCTTGTTTCTTAATACTTTACTTAGCTTTTTTTCTGTCCCAGTACACTTTCGGATTTTGGTGTTTCTAATATTAAAATATGAATAAGGAAAGTGGATGCCACGTCCTGAGGTTGTAAAAGATGTAAGAAAAATTGATTGGTAGTTAGATATTTAGCATAATTTTATTTAATTTGTGTCGCGTTTTTTCAATTTTTATTGACAAATAATATTAGTTCGACAAACAATATTAGCTCTAATTCAAGTTGAATTCCTGGCATTCACTTACGCACAAATAACTTTTGGAAAGGTATTAATCCCTCTCTTCCTTCCAGTTATGAATCAAATAATATGACAGATTGGGTTCTATAGCCTTGTCTGGAAACCAGCCTACCGCGGGATAAACTTCTACCCAATCAGTCATGTCTCCTTCGAGACATGATCGTCCAATGTGTGTATCACGTATGGCACTTAACTGACTGAATATTAGCTCTGTTTGCCGAAATATTTAGCTAACAAG